>JAZHYW010060707.1:0-16480 GCA_037355805.1 Ixodes ricinus | reverse complement strand
CCTTACGAAAAATGTATATCTGGCCAAACTCAGAGAGATTTCAGATATGGCCACCTCAAGAAATTGGCCACATATGACCTGATGTGGTATATCTGCCAGATGTAGCCTCATAAATGCCAGATACTTAGCCTGATATCCCTGGCCAGATATGGAAATCCCAGGTCTGGCTAAGTAGGAAATTCAGATCTGGCCAGACACATCAAAAGGACACAAGCCTGGGAGTTAGCACTCTATCATCTATGCTACTGTCTACAATTCTCCCAGAGTGCCCCGGCCCGCACTCCAGGAATCATAGGAACGGTGATCCGTCAGCTCCCTAGTGATCGCTAGTTTCGACCAATTTCATGGTTACACAGTTTCGAGTGTAATTCGTAGTCACCCTAGACACAAGCGTCCCACAGGACTCAAGGACCTGTCGTATCACTTCAAGATTTCTCGTCAACGGCAGCGTCCTGACACTGTGCTTCCGCGTTCAGCTCTTCAACCAGGCTGAGGGGCCTGCAAATCTACTTACAATATGTGTCAATTTCTCGTGATTGTTGTTTTAGCAGGAATTAGCTTAAAGCCGAGAAAGTCACAACAACCAAAAAAACCGGGATTTAGCTCGGACTCAGCGGAGCTGTTTTTAGCATTTTTAGCGTTTCTGCTAATGTCAGCGTCTTTGAAGCTGTGCGAGAATGATAATAATGTAAGAGATATGTCTGCAGCTCATACAGGTTGAGGTTGAACAGAGTCACGATGCTGGCATTGGCGAAAAATGCTAAAAGTGATATGACAGGTACTTGGTTTCAATACGACACTTGCTCAGGGGTGACTCCGAATTACACTCAAAACTGTGTAACCATATAATTGGTCAGAAATTTCCGATCACTAGGCAGCTGAAGAAACACCGTCCCCATGATTCCTCGAGTGCGGCCGAGGTGCTTGGGGATTTAGCAAATTGTCTATTCCGGCGTAATGTTAACACTGCCAAAATAATTACTTCTACATGGAAATCCTCGTTGAAAATTAGCACAAATAATCTCCAACTCAGCTTGCTGCGGCTGAAGTTTGAGATGTATATGTGCTAATCTTAGCTTGCGAACAATGAGTCATTCACATTTTGCTAACAAAATAAATCTTTAACTTTTTTAATTTTTTAATATGTTGGAAATCGGCCGCCAGATAAAGCTGTATATACACCAGATAAGGCTGTGTATACGCAGATAAGTCTGTATATACGCCATATCAGGCTGTATATACGCCAGATAGGTATCTGTGTCTCCATACCAGATATGTCTGTGTCTGCGAATAAGTCTATATACACGCCATATCAGTCTGTATATACGCCAGATAGAAGAATATAATATATAGGCCGTATATAATCATATAATGTTTGATATGGCCGGTCAACTGAATATAAAGTTTTCATGCAGACAACTCTGAAAGATCGAAGGTCTACACAATGCACGTTGGCCCCAATGTATATAGGGCCATTCAAATTAGAGCCTTCTGCGAGATACCATCTTTGTTTGCTGGGCTGTGGAACTCTTTCGTATGAGAAATAACCCTCTGCGAAATATCGTACACCCGTCTTTAATATGAAGGTAGAGGCCGGTCCGTCGACCGCTCCGTACTATCCGCGTCATGACGCGGCGGGCGTGGCGGCTATCGAGCCTTATCGGCGCTTGGCGCTTCACCGAAATTAAGCGCTTGGATCGAACACTGTCCTCGGTTTTGCTGCTCCGCTCTGCAGAGAGCGTGAAAGTGGATTTCTATTTTGCGACTTTTGTGGGCGCTGTGCACACGTCATTGACGGCAAATAGTTTGCATTTTGCCCGTGAAAAAGCGCCGACGTTGCTCGGTATAGTTCATCAAAACTCAGATGCTTTCTTTATTATTGAGTGAACGCTAATAGCGATAAATATTTTTACAAAAAAAATATTTCGAGCGTATCATGACAGAAGCCACTTCGACTTTTCAAAAATGAGCGTGGCCGAATGAGCCGAAAGAAATGCGACCGCATTCAAGGAAAAAACAAATAGTTACTTTATCAAGTCACCACAGTGCCTCCTGATAACGTCCGAAAGGCTCCTACCCAATTCTCGCACTTTCTTCAGGGAGCAGCAGCAGAGCTGAGCTGATTCACACGCTGAATCTCGGCGTAGCGCGCGATAAGGTGCGCAAGCCGCCACGGGCCGCAGCATCATGGCGCTGATAGTACGGAGCAGTCGGCGGTCCGGCGTTCACATTTATATCGACGACGGGTGTACGTCGCATTCGCGTCCACAGCCCAGTGACTCGGCAGTTTTCGTCTTTGTCAGAACAGTCGGAAAAGTGTACACCCTTCATTATGGATTATCACAGATCGATGGAAACTTGTTTTGTTCCGTAGGTTACCAGCAAAAAAGAAAAGGCATACACGAGAAGCGCATAAGCCAGGAGAAAAGCCCACGCAAGTGCACTTCGAAAAAAAAAACACAGCATACTAATGCTTGGGCGGTAAAATGACTGAAGTATCATCGGTCTAGGCAAGTTCTTGTAAGAAAACCTGAGACTGGGAGTTATTTGACGCGATAACGTAAGGCTCCCGTTCAGCGGAAAAGCCGGCGTAGTAGTAGTCGGCGTCCGGCGTGACTTCGTAGGCCACGTGACCCGTGTCGAGTTACCCGGGTCACGGCGTCCGGCGTGACCTCGTGGGCGGGCCCCTCCCTTCCCTGAACACTCGGGTCACGTGACCCGGGTGTTGAATGGGATCCCCCTCCCCTTACCCCCCACACCTCCCATCCCCTCCTCCACTACTCCTATCTGACCCCCACTCCTTTCCCCTGCCCTCCACCCCTTGCCCTCCCTTAGTAGCAGTCGGCGGCGGCGTGACCCCGTGGGAGGGCCCCCCCCAGCTCCCCTCCCCTCATCCACCCCTCCAAGCCCTCCATTCCCCCAACCCCCACCCCCTTCCCTTCCTTCCTCCGCCTCCCCTGCCCTTCCGCCCTCCTCCACCCCTGCGCTGACGACCCGGCCTCGCGCTATCGCGTCATACACTTAGGCGGAGCCTAAGTGTCCCCCAATTTTATTTGTCCTAGTCTCAGGTTTTCTTTCAATGATGTTTCCTAGCCAGCTCGCTCGCGTACTTTCCCTCCTTACAGTTGCCTAAAACGCAATTTTTTTCAAGCGCCTTCATCGCTAAAACTTATAATGTACAAGTGTCTAGTCCGCTCTAAATTGGAGTACGCTTCATCTGTGTGGGATCCCGGCCAACATTGTCTTGTCACTGCATTAGAAAGCATTCAGAATCGAGCAGCTCGATTTATCTTATCTAACTATCATCGTACTTCCAGTGTAACATCTATGAAAATAACTCTGTCATTACCTGACTTATCTTCCCGCCGTAAATGTGCTCGTCTCTCATTATTTCATAAAATCTACCATTACAACTCACTTTTACACCAGTCCCTCATGCTCGAATCATCTTATCGCTCAGCTCGTCTTGATCATGCTCATAAGGTTGGCATACCAAGTTACAACACTAACGCATTCAGTATGTCATTCATACCTCAGTACGTCAACAGATTGGAACCGCCTTCCCGCTTCAATTGCCTCCATCACTGACGTTTCTCTTTTTAAACAAGCACTTGGTAACAGCACCCTTAGTTGACTGATTTAATTGCCATCATTTTTTGTGTGTTCACTCCCCTCTGAAATGTACTATGTACCTTGAGGGTACATAAATAAATAAATAAATAAATACAGTTCTTGTAGCTGGATGTACAGTCTCCCGCAATATGAAGGACCCATTCGACCAGGCAGTTTGAGGCTGTTTTGGATTTGCCTATGCCTGGACCATATTTCTTGACGTGAGAGAATGAAATAAACCTTTATCTTTCTTGTCGCTCAAAATAAAGTGCGCCTGGCCAGAGTGGAATAAGCGCCGCCCCATAAATTGCATCGGCGAATGGGTCCTTCATATTGCGAGTGACTGTACACGCACTTAGCGCGGGTGTACGGTTTAGGGCGCAGCGCGACATGAGAAATGTCGCGCTCCGTCGGTTCTTCGATGGGGTCTGGACTAGCTCATTTGGCGGCATATGTATAGTCGTCTGGTGGAGATATCAGTCAATCCTGTGACACAGTCTTTACTTTGTAAAACATGAAACATCATCTCCCCACCCGGGTTCTTCCTCACCTTCTACAGATAATTGATTCGGCATTGTGATACACAACCGCCACCGAATGCAAAAAAACTCAGATAGATAAAATAAGATGTCCATAATAATGTTTGAGTCTTGGTGGAACCTTAGAAAAAAAAACTGGGTGCGAACTCCCGAGAGTTCTGAAGTATATCATTGCCTGAGGGCCCGGGATTTTTGATGGTAGTCGAATTTCCCGGGCCTTGTGTAATAAGAGATACTGAAAATTGCATAATTTGGCATGGAACTACTTCAGGTCATGCAGTTAGTTCACGCCAGATAGTCAGATTTATAATGAGCGAAATAATTAAGAGCTCACTAAAACAGCATTAGATGACATATAAAAATACTCTCCCAGACTAGCGTCATGTATCCATAGTGGAGACTGGACCTCCTCAGGCAATTTTGTGCTTTCCTGAACCAGGCGCAGCTGCCCCAGGGACATTCGGGCTTAAATCTCCGGAGCGAAAAGACGCGGTTTTCGGTGCCAGGGACGGGAATTTAGAAAAATACAGAAAAATAATTATTATAAATATCAAAATGCTCTCCTCGAATATGATACTAGACATACCCAGCTACATTCTAAACGAAAATTCGATATTCTCAGGCGATTTTTGTGGCTTCCTGAGCCGGGCGGAACTGCCAAAAAAAAAAAAACGTTGGGACTTAGTCTTCAGAGCGAAAAGACGCGGTTTTCGGTGCCAGGGACGGGAATTTAGAAAAATACAGAAAAATAATTATTATAAATATCAAAATGCTCTCCTCGAATATGATACTAGACATACCCAGCTACATTCTAAACGAAAATTCGATATTCTCAGGCGATTTCTGTGGCTTCCTGAGCCGGGCGGAACTGCCAAAAAAAACGTTGGGACTTAGTCTCCAGAGCGAAAAGACGCGGTTTTCGGTGCCAGGGACGGGAATTTAGAAAAATACAGAAAAATAATTATTATAAATATCAAAATGCTCTCCTCGAATATGATACTAGACATACCCAGCTACATTCTAAACGAAAATTCGATATTCTCAGGCGATTTTGTGGCTTACTGAGCCGGGCGGAACTGCCAAAAAAAACGTTGGGACTTAGTCTCCAGGGCGAAGAGACGCGGCTTTCGGTGCCAGGGACGAGAATTTAAAAACATACAGAAAACTAAATATTATAAATATTAAAATGCTCTCCTAGAACATGATACTAGGCGTACCCAGCTACATTCTAAACGAAAATTCAATATTCTCAGGCGATTTCTGTGGCTTCCTGAGCCAGGCGGAATAGCCAAAAAACGTTCAGACATACTCTCCACAGCGATGAGACGCGCTTTTTTGTGCAAGTGATCAGATAAAAAAAACTAAAAATAATTATTACTATTATCAAAATACCCTCCTGGAATATGATACTAGACATACCGAGATACGTGAAAGATGTAAATTAAATCTCCTTATCAATTTTTGTGGCTTCCTCAGCCAGGGGCAACTGGGCGGAAAAATGTTCTGGCATAGTTCCCAGAGCGACAGATGCGATTTTTTTGTGGGAGGGGCGAGATATAAAAAATTGCAGGAAAATAATATTTATGAATATTAAAATTGTTTGCCGGAGAATGATAGTAGACATGCCCAGCTACATGCCACGTGGAAATTTTACCTCCTCATGCAATTTCTTCTAATTTCTTGACCTTATGAAAAAAGCACTGTATAATTTAGTCGGCAAAAAGACGACAAGTAGCCTAACTCGCACTTTTTGCCTACTGCTTTGCCTTTTAACACTCCAGAAGCTTCCTTGAGATTATAAATGCGAACTAGGGTGCCTTCATCTCCGCTTTAATCGGGGTGATGACATCTTTTGTAGTACCCGATGCCGACAGCACGTGCTCACAACGAGAATACAAAGAAATACCTTGAAAAAAAATGGTGCCGTAGCACAAGTAAAGCGCGCTCCTACCAAAGAATAAAAAGCACAGCGCCCGTATGAGAAATATTGCACCATTGTTGGTGACATGGTCACGTGACGATAATTTACGGGGGTCACGTGACCATCGTCCGTTGCGCCACATTAACCACGTAACCACAGTGAAAGAGTGGGCCAACGGAGGCCACAAGGTCATGTGACCATGATCCGTGGGGTCATAAGAACACGGTCCGTGGAGTCACGGGAACATAACGCGCGGGGCGGGGGGGGGGGGGGGAGGGGGGTTCCTCTACCGCCAGGTCTCCACGCGGGAAATGATATCGCATTTAAGCCTCACAGGTTGTCCAATTGTCCAAGCTGACAGCCAACTTTTTGCCGATCACGGGCGAGTGCGGTTCTTCTTGGTGGGCGGCCAACGGAGAGCCGCCCCCCCCCCCCCCACCACCCGAAAAGTACAGAGGAAGCACCTAGAGCTCCCAGAAGTGTGTGAGTCAGAAATTGTGTAAAGTCGTCGATTTCTTTACTAGGATTTGGGCATGGTACAGGAACCGCAAAATCTCTTATTGGTCCATAATTGCTATCGACATGTATGGCGCTAAAATGAATTCATTTGTCCTTCGAAAAGAAGGATCTTGCTACCATGGTGCAATCATCAGAAATATATATTTCATTCGTTAAAATAGTAAAGATTTGCGAAATATTTTGGGCGTGAGATCTCTGCTGACCCAACCATGTTTTAACGCTATTGCCAGCCCTCGGTTATTAGAGAGCTTTAGACCTAGATAACTCAAAATTGAGCGTGAATTTCAAAATGCTCTCCTGGAATCAATTAAAGCTAAGATTAATAAAGCGATCGCATTTGACTTCAAGCTCCTGTGGCGACAAGCTTTTCTTCCTGGGAGCTGAATGTCATGGCCTCGTTTTCAATGGGAGTCTATGGGATTCGGTTTGTTGATTCGGGAAGGAAATATAATGGTCGTGAGGCACTGAAATTCTTCAAATAAGCGGGCTATTAGATCAATATTATGGCCCCTCGAGTGCAATTAAATTTGTGGAGTTTTAACTGAATTACAAAAATAAAACTTTTTTGCCCATTGAGTTACGCTGGGGCGCTGACGTGACTGCCGAGAGATGGCGTAAGTTGCGAGCGGCGGCATGTCCCGGATTCTTGGGGTTGCTCAAGAACCGAGGTAAAAGACCCCATACAAGAAAGATTATTGGCTGCAACACTGAGGACATCACGCTAGAACCGACGCGGCAGCCGCTGCTTGATAAGAAATGCACGGGGGACGTCTCCGAGAAAGGGACGCTAGACCCGGCCATGATTGGGTTCAAGTACTACATGAGAAGAAAGGAGCAAGGGTAGAGTAGCGGACGCTCGCCGCTCTGCGCATGAACGGATCGACGCGCCGGCAACCGGAGTTAAGCCTATCTAGAACAAGACCCTGCGACTACACGCTAAAGAAAAGGGGAACGTGACTTTGTTTCTCGTTGGACTAAATGCGCTCCCGACCCGTTAGTCCCCCAAGGGACTAACGGGGACGGGAGAAACATACTTGCTCTCCTTCCTTAGTCCCTCAAAGGCCACGATCTGTAATCACTCTTGTCTTCTTATTCTTCATATTGTCACGAATGACAAGTGATGAGGCGGCGAATGACTGAATAAACTGAACGTTTAATGGGGCGAACTTGTGCCCAAAAATAAAAGGGAAAAGAAAGATAACAAGAGAGCGTCGCGGGCGTCGAAGGCGGCGAAGCAGCAAGATCGAACGCTGGGGCGAAAACTGACTCGGCGTGCCAGGCGGAGCCCCTTTTGTACACGCGTGGGCTTCCGGAACATTCGGCGTAGAAGGTTCGGTTCGTAGAACATTCTAACCTCGAATTAGCAAGGCGGTTCTCGAATTTACTAGAACATCACATTAGATGTCAACAAAAAGGCGTCCCCGCGGCCAGGAATCGAACCCTGGCTTTTCGCGTGGGAGGCAGGCGCTATAACCGTTAGGCCACGCGCGCGCTGCCTACTTGGCAAGCTGCGCGCGCGGCATTACTCCCCCTTTAAAAAGTGCATCGCCCCGATGCAGCACAAAACAAAACAAAGCAAACAAAACGAACGGTAAGCTAAAGAGTCATTTGGAACACATAAGGTCCACAGTCCTATCGAGCGTAGTACGGCTTCATGCGCACGACGTGGACGACTTCTGGTCGTGGAGGGCGGCGTGATGAAGTCCGTGTTCCGTCGGGCATCACCTCGTAGTTCAGATCCCCGAGTCGACGAAGCACTCTGTAGGGTCCGAAGTAGCGCTTCAAGAGTTTTTCGCTGAGACCACGGCGGCGGATCGGTGTCCACACCCACACCCTGTCTCCGGGCTGGAAGTGGACGTCCCGGCGACGAAGGTTGTACCGGCGAGCATCGACACGCTGTTGATCGTGGATTCGAAGACGGGCTAGTTGGCGTGCCTCTTCTGCTCTGTGACTGACCGCATGGGCATCGTCGCATCCGTCATCCACTGGCTCATGGGGCAGCATCGCGTCCAGCGTTGTCGTCACTTTTCTGCCATGCACCAGCTCGAACGGTGTAAACCCGGTTGTTTCTTGAACTGCGGTGTTGTAGGCGAACGTGACGTATGGTAATACCTCGTCCCACGTCTTGTGCTCTACGTCGACGTACATGGAGATCATGTCGGCGATGGTCTTGTTGAGCCGCTCCGTTAGCCCGTTGGTCTGCGGATGGTACGCGGTGGTCCGACGATGGCTGGTGTGGCTGAGCCGAAGGATCTCTTGCGTGAGCTGAGCTAAGAACGATGACCCTCGATCGGTTATCAAGACTTCGGGGGCGCCATGTCGAAGGAGAATAGATTCGACGAAAAACTTGGCGACTTCCACCGCTGTTCCCGACGGAAGGGCTTTCGTCTCAGCGTATCGTGTAAGATAATCGGTCGCGACGATAATCCAACGGTTTCCTTGCGCCGATGTTGGGAACGGCCCAAGTAAATCCATCCCGACCTGTTGGAAGGGCGTAGTCGGGGCAGATATCGGCTGCAGGAGTCCTGCTGGTTTCGTCGGAGGCTTCTTACGTCGTTGGCACTCATGGCATGACCGTGTATACGAGTGGACAGTTTTCGGGAGTCTCGGCCAATAGTACTTGTCACGAATCCGGGCGAGCGTCCTGCTGTAGCCAAGGTGTCCTGCCGTCGGGTCGTCGTGGGATGCTTGAAATATTTCTTGTTAAAACGGAGGTTCGGGCGAGTTGGTTGTTCATGATTGAAAAGGAAACAGCGCACCCTCAAAACAAGCACTCTAAAGTTTTCATGCACACAAAAGAAGGAGCCACTTACACAGCGCTGACTGACAACTCTTGGTTATATTTACAATTTTCGTTTTCGTCTTTCTTTGTGAACTAGGGTTCCTATGGCAAAAAATTGCCCTTTTCTTCTTCCTTCTTTTTTCTGTGTTTTTGTAATAGGAAGCTAAACCATAAAATTACTGTAAGGCTAAGTACTCCAGTTCTTTTTTGGATAACATTATGGAAGGAGTGCTGACACATCTCTCCTCTTGTCTGGCAATGTTCTCTGCTTCCATAATTTCTCTTGTTAGCTTGTCGTAGTTCCTGCCTAACACTATGCATTTCTCCAGCTGCGCTGAGCAGCCACAGTCTCGACAGTGAATTCCCAGGTGTCCGGAGTTTTTGTTGGTGATGGTGCAGTTGTGCTCACGAAGGCGATCGTTGACGCACCGTCCGGTCTGTCCTATGTATTGTCGTCCACAGGACAGGGGAAGGAGTAGACCACCTTTTCGGTACACTGTACGAAGTTGTTTTTATGTTTCTTCGTGCACCTGACTGTGGTTCCTGTGGGTGTATTTACTCTCTTGCACAAGCTATGAAGTTTGTTAGGGGCTGAGAAGACGATGTCCAGGTTAACTCTATTAGCTATTTTCTTTAGACCGTGGGAAAAGTTGTGAATATATGGAACAATGATCGGTTTCTTGGCTCTGTCTTTTTCTTTTTGTTTAATGTGGTCCCCTTGCTTGATGTCTTTGATGAGTCTTTCGGCCACTGATGTTAGTAAGGAGGTGGGATAGCCTGCGCATTTCAATCGTGAGACTTGCCCGTCGAAGCTTGTTTGCATGGAATGGCAGCATGATTTTGTAATTGCGTTGTTGAGACTTAACCGCGCAATGCTCCGCTTAACAAGCTTTGAGTGCGCCGAGTTGAAAGGTAGAAGCGGCTTTTTCCCCCTGGGCTCATAGGACCAGCAGACATGATTAGGTAAAATAAAAAGTCGCAGATCCAGGAATCGTAACGAGTGTTCAACTGGAAGTTCGTGCGTAATGTCCAATGGGTTCATGCAGCCTTTAAAGCTGTCTAGAACTTCGGCAACCATGGTTGTAAAGTCGTCATCATTGGTTTCTAGCACGATTAAATAATCGTCAACATACCGGAAGACCTTTATAACTTTGGAGGTATCCAAGGTGTGCTGTAACTGCCTGTCTTGGTGGGCAAGATAGAGGTCGCTAAGGACAGGGGCAATGCATGATCCTATGCAGACTCCCTGCTTTTGTAGGTATGTGTGACTATCCCAAGTAGCGAACGTGGATTTTAGATAGAGGTTAATCAAGTTCAAAAATTCTCCTTGGGATATGCCTGATGCATTCTGGAATGCAATAGTGCCATAAGTGTCTATGCTCTCCTCAATGCACTGTAGAAGACGGTCTTGGGGCAGGGCATAGTAGAGGTCCTTAATATCGATGGAGAACACTTTGAGATTTTTTTGGCCCTGATGCTCCTGGAAGAAGGTGAAGACGTCGTAGGAGCTTCTGATTAGGTACGGATCGTCAATGGTGAGCATATTCAGTCTTTCTTGTAAATATAAGGCCACAGACTTTTGCCACGTTCCCCTTTCAGAAATGATAACTCTTAGGGGGCAGTCAGTTTTGTGAGTTTTTGCGCTGAAAAATAATTCTAGGCTCAACTTTTTACTGCGATCAATAAAGGAGCAGAGCTGTTTTAAATCTTGTGATTGGCAAAATTGTTTTGCTTCCCTTTTCACTTTTTCCAGAGAGGTCTCGTTGTGGCTGCGGAAAACAGATTCGATCGCTGTTAATGCCTTTTCTCGAAATGTGTCCTCCTGCATGAGGACAAAGCCTCCTTCCTTGTCAGCGGGCATAAGATATAGTGAGTGCTCTTTTAGGTATGTTTCTACCTTCTTGATGGGTAGAGGAGTAACTGATGGCTTTTTCCGAAGAAGTATGTCCACTCCTTCAGAGGTGCAACGATCAATCTCGGTCTCTGGCGCACGTCTTGATACTTGCCGGACGATGGAAAGTAGCTCTGGTTTCGTCTTCTTAGGTTCCACCGCGAACTTCGGGCCTAGACTGAGAACATGCTGCACAGAGTCCGGTAAATGGATGTCACCTATTGTGCGCACTGGGTTACTCGAAGCCATTTCTTTCTTTGGTTTGTTGATGCGGAGGTGCCATAGAGTGAGTCTCCACAGATGTTCAGTCATGTTTTCTGTTAGGGAGACGTAATCTCGCCATATTCTTCTTCCAAAGGGATGGTTCCTGTTCTCACGCAGTTGTAAGAACAGGCAGTTTCGGTAGTGCCGTGTCTGTCGATGCCATTCGGCTTGAAGTATTTTGCAGATCCTTTTCCCATGGCCTACGGATGGTACGAACCCTCCAAATAGGGCCTTGACCTCAGGAGGCAACATTTGTACTCGTATACAGTACCCAAAGGTTCTCGCTTGACATACGCAGATGGCAATTAAGGTTACTAGAATGTCCGGGTTCAAGGGGTGAAGCTTAAAAGGGCCCGAAGAACTAGAGATGAAACCTGTTAAAACGGAGGTTCGGGCGAGTTGGTTGTTCATGATTGAAAAGGAAACAGCGCACCCTCAAAACAAGCACTCTAAAGTTTTCATGCACACAAAAGAAAGAGCCACTTACACAGCGCTGACTGACAACTCTTGGTTATATTTACAATTTTCGTTTTCGTCTTTCTTTGTGAACTAGGGTTCCTATGGCAAAAAATTGCCCTTTTCTTCTTCCTTCTTTTTTCTGTGTTTTTGTAATAGGAAGCTAAACCATAAAATTACTGTAAGGCTAAGTACTCCAGTTCTTTTTGGATAACTGTTATGCGGAGCATTGCGCGGTTAAGTCTCAACAACGCAATTACAAAATCATGCTGCCATTCCATGCAAACAAGCTTCGACGGGCAAGTCTCACGATTGAAATGCGCAGGCTATCCCACCTCCTTACTAACATCAGTGGCCGAAAGACTCATCAAAGACATCAAGCAAGGGGACCACATTAAACAAAAAGAAAAAGACAGAGCCAAGAAACCGATCATTGTTCCATATATTCACAACTTTTCCCACGGTCTAAAGAAAATAGCTAATAGAGTTAACCTGGACATCGTCTTCTCAGCCCCTAACAAACTTCATAGCTTGTGCAAGAGAGTAAATACACCCACAGGAACCACAGTCAGGTGCACGAAGAAACATAAAAACAACTTCGTACAGTGTACCGAAAAGGTGGTCTACTCCTTCCCCCTGTCCTGTGGACGACAATACATAGGACAGACCGGACGGTGCGTCAACGATCGCCTTCGTGAGCACAACTGCACCATCACCAACAAAAACTCCGGACACCTGGGAATTCACTGTCGAGACTGTGGCTGCTCAGCGCAGCTGGAGAAATGCATAGTGTTAGGCAGGAACTACGACAAGCTAACAAGAGAAATTATGGAAGCAGAGAACATTGCCAGACAAGAGGAGAGATGTGTCAGCACTCCTTCCATAATGTTATCCAAAAAAGAACTGGAGTACTTAGCCTTACAATAATCTTATGGTTTAGCTTCCTATTACAAAAATCAGCAGAACCCATCCTTTGGGAATGATTATCTACGTTAATGCGAATAGCATCAAACGGTGCGGAGTTATGCGCGTTCGTCAGGTGGCCGGCACACTCTAGATACGCCAGCCCACTCTTGAGGCGATTCTAAATTTGTTGACACTTTCACAGCCCTGCGCACGATCTCCGCAGCCCAGCACGTGCGTTTGTGTCACTTAGGAAGGCGAGCAAAGCACGCGCCATACGCACAAACACTCAAAATGGTACCGACCAGACTTTCTGGCGTCTCAGCTAGTCTCAACCAACGGTACTCTAAACGGTTGTTTATATCTTTACCATAGGACGCGCTTGACAGCGCTGTCACAGCTACCGGTGCGCGCGCGTTCCATCTCCCTCACCCTCTCCCGCGCTCACCCTCTCCCGAGCGCGGGAGAGGGTGAGCGCGGGAGAGGGTGAGGGAGATGGAACGCGCGCGCACCGATAGCTGTGACAGCGCTGTCAAGCGCGTCCTATGGTAAAGATATAAACAACTGTTTAGAGTGTGTTGAATGACTGCCTTCATAGCTCTGTGGTTAGCGCGTCTGCCTGCTGATCAAAGGGTCAACGGTTCGAATCCCAGCCGGCGCCGGTCTTTTTTATTTATTTATCGACCCGCGGCGTAAGAGGTTAGATAGCCAGATAGATAGATAGATAGATAGATAGATACATAGACGAAAAGTGCGTGAAGTATCAAAAGTGCTATTCGCATTAAAAACACAAAAAAGAAGGAAGAAGAAAAGGGCAATTTTTTGCCACCTAGGAACCCTAGTTCACAAAGAAAGACGAAAACGAAAATTGTAAATATAACCAAGAGTTGTCAGTCAGCGCTGTGTAAGTGGCTCTTTCTTTTGTGTGCATGAAAACTTTAGAGTGCTTGTTTTGAGGGTGCGCTGTTTCCTTTTCAATCATGAACAACCAACTCGCCCGAACCTCCGTTTTAACAGGTTTCATCTCTAGTTCTTCGGGCCCTTTTAAGCTTCACCCCTTGAACCCGGACATTCTAGTAACCTTAATTGCCATCTGCGTATGTCAAGCGAGAACCTTTGGGTACTGTATACGAGTACAAATGTTGCCTCCTGAGGTCAAGGCCCTATTTGGAGGGTTCGTACCATCCGTAGGCCATGGGAAAAGGATCTGCAAAATACTTCAAGCCGAATGGCATCGACAGACACGGCACTACCGAAACTGCCTGTTCTTACAACTGCGTGAGAACAGGAACCATCCCTTTGGAAGAAGAATATGGCGAGATTACGTCTCCCTAACAGAAAACATGACTGAACATCTGTGGAGACTCACTCTATGGCACCTCCGCATCAACAAACCAAAGAAAGAAATGGCTTCGAGTAACCCAGTGCGCACAATAGGTGACATCCATTTACCGGACTCTGTGCAGCATGTTCTCAGTCTAGGCCCGAAGTTCGCGGTGGAACCTAAGAAGACGAAACCAGAGCTACTTTCCATCGTCCGGCAAGTATCAAGACGTGCGCCAGAGACCGAGATTGATCGTTGCACCTCTGAAGGAGTGGACATACTTCTTCGGAAAAAGCCATCAGTTACTCCTCTACCCATCAAGAAGGTAGAAACATACCTAAAAGAGCACTCACTATATCTTATGCCCGCTGACAAGGAAGGAGGCTTTGTCCTCATGCAGGAGGACACATTTCGAGAAAAGGCATTAACAGCGATCGAATCTGTTTTCCGCAGCCACAACGAGACCTCTCTGGAAAAAGTGAAAAGGGAAGCAAAACAATTTTGCCAATCACAAGATTTAAAACAGCTCTGCTCCTTTATTGATCGCAGTAAAAAGTTGAGCCTAGAATTATTTTTCAGCGCAAAAACTCACAAAACTGACTGCCCCCTAAGAGTTATCATTTCTGAAAGGGGAACGTGGCAAAAGTCTGTGGCCTTATATTTACAAGAAAGACTGAATATGCTCACCATTGACGATCCGTACCTAATCAGAAGCTCCTACGACGTCTTCACCTTCTTCCAGGAGCATCAGGGCCAAAAAAATCTCAAAGTGTTCTCCATCGATATTAAGGACCTCTACTATGCCCTGCCCCAAGACCGTCTTCTACAGTGCATTGATGAGAGCATAGACACTTATGGCACTATTGCATTCCAGAATGCATCAGGCATATCCCAAGGAGAATTTTTGAACTTGATTAACCTCTATCTAAAATCCACGTTCGCTACTTGGGATAGTCACACATACCTACAAAAGCAGGGAGTCTGCATAGGATCATGCATTGCCCCTGTCCTTAGCGACCTCTATCTTGCCCACCAAGACAGGCAGTTACAGCACACCTTGGATACCTCCAAAGTTATAAAGGTCTTCCGGTATGTTGACGATTATTTAATCGTGCTTGAAACCAATGATGACGACTTTACAACCATGGTTGCCGAAGTTCTAGACAGCTTTAAAGGCTGCATGAACCCATTGGACATTACGCACGAACTTCCAGTTGAACACTCGTTACGATTCCTGGATCTGCGACTTTTTATTTTACCTAATCATGTCTGCTGGTCCTATGAGCCCAGGGGGAAAAAGCCGCTTCTACCTTTCAACTCGGCGCACTCAAAGCTTGTTAAGCGGAGCATTGCGCGGTTAAGTCTCAACAACGCAATTACAAAATCATGCTGCCATTCCATGCAAACAAGCTTCGACGGGCAAGTCTCACGATTGAAATGCGCAGGCTATCCCACCTCCTTACTAACATCAGTGGCCGAAAGACTCATCAAAGACATCAAGCAAGGGGACCACATTAAACAAAAAGAAAAAGACAGAGCCAAGAAACCGATCATTGTTCCATATATTCACAACTTTTCCCACGGTCTAAAGAAAATAGCTAATAGAGTTAACCTGGACATCGTCTTCTCAGCCCCTAACAAACTTCATAGCTTGTGCAAGAGAGTAAATACACCCACAGGAACCACAGTCAGGTGCACGAAGAAACATAAAAACAACTTCGTACAGTGTACCGAAAAGGTGGTCTACTCCTTCCCCTGTCCTGTGGACGACAATACATAGGACAGACCGGACGGTGCGTCAACGATCGCCTTCGTGAGCACAACTGCACCATCACCAACAAAAACTCCGGACACCTGGGAATTCACTGTCGAGACTGTGGCTGCTCAGCGCAGCTGGAGAAATGCATAGTGTTAGGCAGGAACTACGACAAGCTAACAAGAGAAATTATGGAAGCAGAGAACATTGCCAGACAAGAGGAGAGATGTGTCAGCACTCCTTCCATAATGTTATCCAAAAAAGAACTGGAGTACTTAGCCTTACAGTAATTTTATGGTTTAGCTTCCTATTACAAAAACACAGAAAAAAGAAGGAAGAAGAAAAGGGCAATTTTTTGCCATAGGAACCCTAGTTCACAAAGAAAGACGAAAACGAAAATTGTAAATATAACCAAGAGTTGTCAGTCAGCGCTGTGTAAGTGGCTCCTTCTTTTGTGTGCATGAAAACTTTAGAGTGCTTGTTTTGAGGGTGCGCTGTTTCCTTTTCAATCAT
>JAZHYW010060703.1:5000-40453 GCA_037355805.1 Ixodes ricinus | reverse complement strand
ATACACGGCGCAACGATCGGTTCGCGGGCGTACGACCGTGATCGTCTCTTATATGTAACGTAAGAGAGCAACATGAGCGCCGCATCTACCTCCATCCCTCTGCCTCCTCCTCGCAAGCGGTTTTCAGCGGAAGACGTTATCTTCTTACTTCGGGAGGTGTTAGGCGCTAATCCTTTTATACTCCAGCCCTTTGGAATGACGTCCTTAAAGGCTTAAACGCGGCGTCGAAAAAGGACTTCTCGTTGTGAGGAGCGAAGGAGCGGATGGACCTCCTGGTAACCTTGTACAAGAAAAATGAACGCCTCAACTTGAGAAAGTGAGCATATTTTGGTTATTTTTGTATTTATTTCGCAATTTAATACTCCTAGTTTTATTTGACCATTGCTTTCTTAATACTCGGCCGTGCAGTGGGCTTTCAGGGAAAGAGACAGTTGCTAGTAGACGAATTTGAATGTTGATTGTAAGCGCGCGCGAGTGTGTTCTTATTTGTGTGCCAAATCGAGTTTGCTTTCGGCGACTTTTCAGCATATCAGGACGTGGTTGGTGTAAACATCATATTTGGTTGATGTAAAACACCAAAGATTGCCCGCTGAGAACCTATGACTTATTACAAGACAAGTTGCCATGTACGGTCGAGGCCTTATTTAATTCCCCGAGCATATAAATCCGGTAAACTAAAAGGAAGAAAAAAAACCAAAAAGACGGTGGCAAACGAGCCGCACATCATTCGTGGTATCAGAACTTTTTTGTTTACTTAAAAGCTTTCAGGAACAAAACCCTTGGACGCCGTCCTCCTTATCAGTGGCTTCTCTGCAAGATACTGCAGAGAAGCACCACTTACAGGCAGGCAAAGCAGGGTGAGAGTAAAAATAAATCTGCTTCAACCAAACCTTCCACCCCAGTATCCACAAATAAAACAACATTGGCTGCCAGAGCATCCCATGAACTATGCTTCCAAGTACATTGCATGATTGCCTAGTACACCTCGACTGCCGCCACACCGATAGTATTAGAAGTTTTAGCAACAACTCTGTCATATGCAAAGTGCAAGAACATCTGCTTCTTTTGCAGGGGTTGTGGTGACGTCAGAACGCCCAGCTCTGATTGGCTCTGATTGAAGAATAGTGGTTACACCTCAAGGCAGCTTGCTTTGAGGTCTATTCACTTATTTTCAGCCAGTGCCAATCGGAGCTCAGCCTTCTGACATCACCACAAACCCCGCAAAAGAAGCAGACAAACTTGCACACCGCATATGTGTCAGACCTTTACAGCCTTACTTTTCCTAAATATTTTGTCTCCTCAACTATTACAGTTTTAAGTAATGTCTAAAGTCAATATATAAAAATTTAGGTAAAATCTATATTTTCTTTTTCTGTTCTGGTACTCGTGCACCTACTAGTGAGTTTCCGGTGGAATGCCTCCAAATTACACTCTTTACATACAATACTCAAAATAAAAACCGCACTGTGCAAACTGCCCGTATACTACATGTGATACCAGTGTTTGACATATACACTCAGCAAAATATGGTTCTATATTGTAATTGCATTTATTGATTGGTTATAGTGTTTCGCAGTGAACCTCAAATTGTTCCCCGGTTTTGCTACATTCACATCAAATTCTTAGTCTAGAATGTGCTTCATGTTTTTGTAGCTGATCTCAAGAGCATTTCAGAAGCTCTTAACAATTTGTTACCACGGGAAAGTAAATGTTGTTTGGTGTAAACACTCGAAAAAGGAAGACTCGTGGTGGGTAAAGTGCGTAAGGTAAAAACATTACATAACTTTTTCTTAATAAGTACTTCCTCGTATCTGAATAGGATATCAGTATGTGAAAAGTCAAATATCACAATTTGTGGAAGTAGATAAACAGAGAAAATTGCACCTATCAAATTTGGAGTTGAAACATTTCCTAGATTAGATTTGTGAACTGTGTTTGAGATATTCAACCTCGGACTTTTCATTTTGCCACAAATTTGATCTGACGCATCGTTTATGTATGGGACTTGTGCGGAAGGACTTTATGCATGCTTTCGTGAAAAGTAGACATATGGGCTTTTCATAACACGTTAAGTTAGACACTGCAAAGAGGCTAGATGGATAAAGTTGCATGTGTATTGCCACACATTCTCTGAACGTAAAGTTTGTGCTACTCGTGCTTAACTGATCAAACATAGGGTCTGGAGACATGTTTTAATGAAAAGTTTAGGCCGAAAAAATTCACTATCTTTTAGTGACACCAAATGTTGTGTCATAAGAAATGCAAAAAAAGCTTCAGTGTACTTTTGGGCAAAATGATGTTTTTATTACTAATAAAAAGCTTTTTTGGATATTCTAAAGCAGCAGGCATTTATTTCACTTCCGGATCAGGAACTGAAGAACAATTTGATGAAAAGGCACGCCTTCTGCTTGAGCGCGTAGCACTTTTTGACAAATTTGGACGAAAACCAGGCCTCTACCATGCAGCTCTGATTGTCAAGGTTGTCCCTCTGCAGATGTCCTTATTACCACAAGAATGTTTGTGTTTGAGAATGAAAAAAGCTTACAAGTTGTTCCTGCAGAAATTGCATATATAATTATGAGGCCTCAGGCTACTGAGTCCGAGTGTATTTGGACTTCATATTTCGAGGCCATGTTGCTGACGAAACGACCTAAAGAGGCAAGACCATTTTTAAAGCTACCTTCTTAAATAAAGTTACGTTGTGTAGTACCATACTTTTCTTTACTCTTATAAGTGAATTGCCTTGTGTTTGATGATTAATTTGTTTTATTAATTTCGTTCAGGTGTGTACTCTTGGCAAACATTTCATGTTTTCTTTTTGCACCATATATCATATTTTTGTTTTCTGTTCGTTTACTTTCTGCGAAGTAATAACCTTCAGCTGCCTACCAAATACGTAGATTACTACCCTTTCTAGCTATGTCAAACCTAGAAAGAGTAAGAACACCGAGAGGCATTGTGTAAGTGGAACGCCCTGGCTTTGTTGCTTTTTTACTTGCCCATTGTCTCTTGACACTGTTATTATTTAAAGCTTAGCTGTCCAAGCGACTTTGTATGCAAATAATATTGCAAATGTTTGTCGGTCTACTGCAAACCTTATCCTCACTGTTGTAGTGTGCATTGTTTTGTGCTTCATGACTGGGGCGGTTGAGCTCAAACACTGACGCAGTGTTCGTCTTGCAAGCTATGCCACCTCTGCAATCTATGTTTAGGCTGTTGCAATTGATTAACAAGCCTCATAAATTCTCATATTTTACACTTCAGAAGAGAAGTCATTTCCAGTTGGCACAGTCATTAGTTCAACCTCGAGGAAGCTACGAATTTTGTTTTAATTATTATAAGTTTAATTTGTTAGAGAGTGGAATAAATTTAACGCAAGAGAAAATTATGATTTGCTATATGGTCGGCTACACATACAAAGCAGATATTTGATTAATTCTTCTTCACAGGATTACAAATATCACAAGCAGGTATGCCGTACGTGGAACATTGGTGAAATGCATGACATATTTCATGTAGGAAACAAAGCGCGACTGGGATGATGACAAAAAGACGAAGGTAATAGTGCATGTTTTTCAGCATGAACTTTGATCAACCTGCCCAGTTATCTATCGTTGTTGTATGACATAGGTTTATTCATCCCTAAAAGATATTGTTTCTCGTTTACTGTTTAGACAGCACATTACACCTGAAAACAAAATTAAGTTTGTGTATCTAAGAAGAAATTTCTTTATTGTGGAGGCGACACATGAGCGATAAAAACGGGTGCCGCGCGGCAGCTCCCATAGCAACTTGCGCGGCTGCTGTGACGTGGACCTAGCTAGGTCCGCGCAAGGTGCTATAGAAAATGCCAGGCGATGCCCGTTTTCATCACTCCTGTGTCCCTTACTTTAGTACCGTTGGGCGCGCTTCTTAAGGCCCATACGCACATTCGCGTTTGAGCGCGGTGCGTTCCGTAGCGGCAAGCGGACGCGTTGCGTTGCGAAGAGCGCATGCGCCAAACTTGTACGCACAGTTGTGTTGACTCGCACTCAACCGCAGTCAAGAGCCAATAAGAACGCGCTATCGTCGCTAGCGGTTCACCAATAGTAAGCGAAATCCAAGGCAACATGGCGGCGCACAGTGACAGCATCGAAGTGTTCGATCTTGGGACAATCCTGCCGGCTTCCCTGACGTTTTGTCAAGCTTGAACCACCGCAGCCTTGGAAAATACACTCCCCACCGCTCCCCCAAACGAAAAAGCAAGTTCTGCGGGCGGAGAAGCGGATACGTCTCACCGAGTCGGCCGAGTGACGCGAGCGAACACGTCACCCCCTCTCCTCTCTCGGCTTCTTATTGGTCGAATGCACCGCAACGCTTCGGAAAGTTGAGCGAGTCTCTACTCGCTTGCGTCACGCTACGTAGCGTTGTGGGAAGGCGCGCGTGGCACCGCAAGCGACCGCTCCTTGCCGCAAGGATGCCGCAACGCACTCAAACGCGTTCAAACGCGAATGTGCGTATGGGCTTTTACCGTGCAAGGATTCATTGCCAGAAGCAACACCCGCGAAAACGAGCTCCGCGAGTGTTATTTCTCCGCATTGCACCAGGTGCTCGGAGAGTAGCGCGCTCTACGGGGCCGCATAAACCAAAAGTATGAATTACACGAAAACACTGTTTGAATAAGGCGACTTATTAGAAACATAGTGGGACAACTAAATGTTTTCACATTTGTTTGAATATTATTTAACCTAAAAGTATAAAATATTTGAGTTTGAATTATCGCGAACCTACTTTGCACCCTAATTATTGAACTAACTTTTGACAACTATGTTGATTCTATTTTATTTTGGCAGCAAAGAAACATTGAAGGGTAAAAGGCCAACATTTAATGCAGCCAGCCAACAACGGGGGAGGCAGCGAGCTGGATCATGCAAGAGAGCACAGAAGGAGGTAGTTGCCTTTAGCACATGGTGGAACTCTACAATGACATTTTCGTTTTATTAATCTTTTTATTTTTTATCACGGTGATCCTCTAAATGTTGGCAACGTTAATATAAGGTTTGAACACCAATCATTTTCCTATGCTGTGAAAAGCTGCGCTATATAGAGGAGTTAAAAACGATGAAACCACGAAACAACTTTTCCTTCTGGTAAATCATGTGCAGCCATGATGTTGAATGTTTCCGGCCAGCTTCCTTATTCCTTTTGCTTGTTAGAGATTTTTCATTAGTGTCGTTTTAACGAAAAATGGCTTATAGGTCTGGGTTCATGAGAAAAGAGGCACGCTACGCACGAGTGTTACGCTCGACTGACAGACAGGTCAAGGTTATATATGGAACATAGACCTATAGGGGCAATATTCCATGAAATGTATCAATGTGTCACGTGGCACCATGACATGGAGTAAAAGTGCACAAAAAACGATGAGTTTGTCCTCGTCTGTTGTGCCCTTTTTAACCGGAATGAACACTTGCCAACTAGCCTAGTTTTCAACCCTTCAAAAACCTGAAATCGCCTGAAATTGTAATGTCGCATGACACTATGATGACATGTGACACTATGATGTGTGTGGCATCATAAACACACATAGCATGTGCCCAGCTCATTCACTACACATTCTCTGTGTTTCTCAGTTTATCAGATATAATCAAATTTCTCACCGAGTTTTTTTTTTATTTCGGTAAAATTCAGAGGCATGGTGTGTGGTTTCACCAGTGACAGAACTCAAGAAGTAAAGTACTTGTTTGGGTCACATAAACAATATAGTTAGTGTAGCTCGTTTTTGCCTTGGTTGTCACCCCGCCATTATTTACTCTAGTCATTTCGGCCACTGAGGAGTCGACTTATTGAGGACTGGCCTATGCTCTTTAATGTTCCTGACTGCTCTGGCTGATGCAGTGGATGACAACACACGCGAGCTGGAACAATCTGAAGAACACTGCCTCCGTGCATGAACCAAATGATCGAGGCGAAGGATACCAGCATAGATTTTGGTGCGGAATTCGAGTCGGAAATATGTCACGCCAAATATCTTTATGTTCATTAAAAGAAGAAAATAAACATATGAATGCAGAAAAAAACATTCTAAATTCCCTTGTGCCAAGGCTGTTGTAGCGAGGCTTGCGACTTCATGAGATGATCGACACTCGTAGCAGTTGTAGGATCTTGATGTACCCCCGCGACAATATTAACTATAGGACCCGATCCGGAATCTTTTTGTGTGTGCGGTCTTCACAAGCTTCATTATCGCTCAATCTGACAAATAGTCAGAAGTATAGGACCTTAACTTCTCATTTCATTTCTGGTTCGGGCCAGAACTTCCCCGAAAACTGGAAGGTGTGCCAAAGAAACATAAATGACTGTTTGAGCTCATATTGCTTGCAATAGTATATCCCACTTAGCGTTAAATGGCTGCCATCTCAGAACAAAACAGAGGGAGTGTAAAATGATTGAAAGGACCAAAGGAATGTATACTAATATATGATAGCATATGTGTAGCATGAGCTTCATTGCTGCCTATTAGTTAAAGTTTGTGAGGAAGCCTTGCATTGTGGCATTATTGTGTAGCTGACGAAGATAACCAAACTGCCACTGCGCTGCTGGAAGAAATCTATGTGGTGCCCTCAGACGGGGAAGAGGAGGTGACGGCACGAACCGAAGCCTGCAACAGGAGCGTACCTCCTTAGGGATCTTGAGGTCGAACGGCCTGACCGTAGCTCAAAAACATCCAGCACCAGCCACTAGGCCAAAAGTGGAAGGCATGACATTCAGCAACCCTGCAGTCGAAAGTCATATTGCACAAGTAGAACCTAAATTGTCTAGAGGTACAAGTTAGGCTTTTAGGATTATGATTCAAACTTCCCCTGTATCACTGTCATGTAGACAGAGTAGGTCCAATACACTTCACTGCCATCGGTCACAAATTTAAGTAATTGCAGCACAGCATGAAATTCACTTTGTAGTGAGTTTTGTCCCACGTAGGCAAACCTACTAGCGAAAAACGTCCTTGTGGTCAAATTGTGCTTGAAAGGTGTTTAAGATGGTCCTTTCCACAAATCCTTCTTTCCACAAAAAAGTGCATTAGAAAAACATATGAATGTAGTATTTTTTGATAATTTGAAATAATTTAGTCTCAGCCAGCATGGGAGCCTAAAGAAATGCTATAGTCGATATTTATTAGTGGAGCTCTTTTTTGCTAGCATTCCATAGAAACTAAAACAAGCGGATGCAGAACCCTTTCTAGAAAAACAAACAAAGGCTGATTTTAATAGTACCATCAATGATTAATAGCTTAACTTCATGAAGAAAAAAATATTTCTTTATGATGTATAGTTAAATATTAAAATATTTGGTTGCTAAAGAAGGCATGAAGAAACTATTACGAAGCAAAAATTAGGGAGGACAGAAAGAATCTTAAGCAAGCAGTCCCAAGTTATAGCATGTTTGCAATATTTATTGGCTTGCAATACAATTCCCAGACAGAAGGGGTATGTCTAATTCCTCCTGTCACATTGCTATGAAATTAACTAAAATCACCATTGCATCCAAGCGACTGAGTAATGACGACTTGCAAATGATGATGTGAATGTATAGATACTCATTTCGAATAGAAACTATCAGTATCAATCATTGCAACATGCAATAATGTGTAAAATTAAATGTTTTGTTGATGTAATCTTGTAGTTTTTATATTGTATGCAACATATAACTACCTAACCTTGTTTACGTGTATATTTTGGCCATGTCCTGTATGCAAAAAACCTGTGTTTAGGCACCCTAAACCAGAATAACGCTGTTATTAGACCCTAGATAAAGCATGAACTGAACTGGTGTGGAATTAGACCACTCTGCAGGTATGAAGAACATTTCTAGGAATGTGGCTGATTGTCAGCTACATTGTCAATGCCACATTGAGGTTTTTAATAAAATGAGGGTAACACAACGATGCAACAAATGCTTTGGTAAGTCACAAAGCGCGTATATTCAACCCCGAAATGTATTTTGATATGCAGTTGTCACACATGTTTTCAGGTTCTAAAAGAAGGCTATTATTTGTGGTTTCTTCATATGGTACTGTAAAATACCGAGCGTGCACTCCTATCACAATAAGTGCCTTCCTGCTACTTATGAATAAAAAACAAAATGCAAAAGAAACGTCAGGTACCCAGTACAGACCTCAGAGTCCACCTATACTCCGTCTCACTAAAACTGTGCAGTACTGGCAAGGCTACAGTGGCTAGAGAGTATCCGAAACTGTTCAAGAGGAGGGAAAAAGAAACAGGAGAGAGAGGCTGGGAATCCCAGCCTTTCTCTCCTTTTCTATCCTGTCACTTTTCTTGAGCAGGTTGGGATATGTTCTCACCCCTGTAGCTTTGGCTGTACTGCACTGTTATAATGAGACGGAGTATAGCTAGCCAAGACACCCCACCGCACTAGCCGCTTCTCCTAGCACACGGCTGAACCTTATCCTCTCATGTCTTCCTTCAGCAATTTTCTTGTCGAACCGACCCCCCCCCCCCCCCCAGTTTTTCAAGATTATCTCCAACGTTTCTGTGGGTAATTGCTCAGTATTGTGTGGTATATATAAACAAACCCTCCGTGTGTCTATATGGTAGATAGAATTTCTGAGAGCTCTGGACTACTATGTGGTAATTTTATGGCTTCAAAGGCACCCTACACTGAAATATTGAATTGTTTCATGGGTTTTACGAATATATATGTGCACCTTAATTTTGACAGTTGGTTATGTGAGCCCATATCCTCTCAGTTTTCTTTGTGTATGGTAATACGAAACATTATTGTGTTTAAACAACCCATCTGTGCTTCTAGGGCGTGCTCGTTGATATTATAGAGGTGATTAAAAAATTATCATCATCTGGGTTATTTTAAAAGTTTGCTAGTCACACTAGCTTATTATCAGCGCTTTTTCTACAAGCTTCTGTCTCTCCAGTCGCTGTTGTGCAGGTTTGAACGTATACAATCAATTCAGCTGTGTATGAGGTGCGAAAAACAGCGACTGCCCCAATTGTCATTCACTCAAGTGGGGGAGACAGTTTTTGTGATCTGAGGATGTGTTTGGTAAAAATATTTATCGAAGACTTTGGCGCTGCATAAAGGAAGTGTTTCGTTGCAATGTCTGTTTGAATAGGTACAGAAGTTTAAAGGGACCATGAAATTATTCTGAAATCAAATTTCATCCACCGGACGTCGTAAGAGGTGTGAAAAGAAACACAAAAACACAAAAATAGGGAGCCAAAAATAATTCTTTGCTATAGAACTTTTAAAAGAAAACTGGACTCTTTTGCGCCTTCTTTTCTTCGAAATCTCTCTGCCTTTTCACTGCTATGCATCCGCGGAAATGCAGCACGTCAGCCGAATCTACGTCGCCTATTGGGTAAGCGCCTACCTCACCAGCACCGCGATCATAAAGAATAAATAGCCGGCAAATGTTTCCTAAAAGTTTTGTTAAATAATATTCAGATCGACATTTTGTAGCATAATTAGAGATGTGTGGCGAAAATTGCCAAATTTGATAATGCTGAGAGCCAAGCGCCATCTATCGTGTGGTAAACGAAGCTGAGAGCCAGCTCCGCCAGCGCCGGAGCTGTCCCATGTCCTTTTCGTCCTTTTTACGATCAAATCAGCATGGCCGACAGCGTCGTTTGGTCACCGTAATCACGACGACCAACGAACGTTTATTTTTTTTACGTGTTCTTCTCGCGCGTCCCGACTTCAAGCAGCAAGAAAAAAGTACTTGAAACAGACCACGACGAACAAGAAGGCTGGATCCACAAACACCCGAGAGAAGCTACGACGGTCACGAATCCACCGAACTCGGCAGTAGCCCTAGCAGCCGACTCAGTGCTGCGTTGCTTCAACGGTCCTTGGCCAAGACCGTCTGCCCACGACCGGTTGGCGTGCTGAATGGAATATGCCCGCGCGACCCTTGTGGACCCTTCCCGTATTATAGTTTGATCGCTGACCTCAATTTTAGACTAAGAGGTGAGGTCAATCTCTTCCCCTTGTTTTCCGAGGCAGTGTTGACGAACACTGTCGTCGAAAAGGGACTCTCGTCGCTTCTGTCTTCTTGTTTTGTGTGATATAGAGCTCAAATAAACGCAGTACGGATTACCTTCGTAACACGGTATGTACACTTTGTTATTAGTATGCAATTTTTATTCTGACACGACTGCGCGTCACTGTCGAGCTAAACAGTTCGTGGGAGCTACGTGCAATGCCGGTCCAACCTTCCTTTGCCGAGTGTCACGTCAGTATCGAGTTGCAATCGTAAAAGATCGGTCCCGAAGCGCTTACCAACAGCGCAAATACAGCACTTCCATCAAACGCGCGCGTCCACTCCGAGTGTGAACAGGTATTTACGTGGCTCTTGCTGACAGTGTCGTAGTCCAAACGTATCTTTTTTAACGGCGGCTCGCTCCTGCATCTCCGACGCCGTGTAAAACGCCGCGGCGATTTGTTTCCATCTACGTCGCTTTGCAAACGACAGACACGGGTCGCCTTTCACCAACATTGACAGTTGGGTTGACTTCTGGAGTCTTCACCGGAAGACTCGCCGCACTTCCCAACAGGCATACCGGCGTATGAGACTAGTCCCATGCTGTCGCTGTAGCGCAACATATCTCATTGAATTTCGCACAGCTGCGATGTGTCAATGGCTATCGCGGCGATGAGACGCGTCGATTCAGAAAATACGTCGGTGACATCAGCGCAGTAAAACTATACCGGCGCACCCCCAACTCGCCGCCGCTAACACTCCCACTCTCCTACTGCCGAGAGAACTTCCGGTTCCTGTCCCAGCGTACGTCACGACCGTCAAAATTATGCCGTAACTTGTTTTGCGGTCAGTTGGAGAGAAGGAAAAAGTCGATATTTCATTATTTTTTGTTTAGAAGTTAATGAACCGAGACGAAAACGGATACAACGGATACAGTGAACGTTGAAGGATACAGTGAACGTTGAAGGTTTAATGTAAAAGTTATCTGGCAAAAGTAAAAAGGTCATTTCATGGTCCCTTCAATGAAGGACTCACAAGTGTCAGTCATAAGTAGGTTTCCAAGTTTTCAAATATATCCGAAAAATCTTCGAAAACTGGTGGCGGTAAAATATTTGTCTTTTCGGATTTATCCTTAAAGCACGCAATTTTGAGTTCACGTTGGCAAAATGAAAAACAAAAAAGTTGACATTTTACTTATAAATTGCGTCAAGATTAGGGTTTGCGCTTCTAAGATGAGGCCACTTCATTTTTTTATCTTAAGTTATTAACAAAATGAAGTTTCACTTTTATCTCGTCAAGGTTAGTAGAATACACGTCAATATACTTTTGGGTCACGACAAGTCCCTTTTCCGGTTTCTAGTTTGGACTATACTATTTGTGCTTCTTCGATTGAGGAAGAGAGTTGTATTATTATAAGAGTGAAAAAAACTTTTAGATTTTATAGAATTGCAGCTGAAGCTTTTAAGCTTCCCAATGACTACGTTCAGGACTTTGGCTATTTCAAAGTACTGATGATTATTGAAACAACACATTTTGCAAAATTTCTCGTAGGGTAGTTGGAACTCTGAATTGCAAGGACGTCTTATTTCCAAATGCCGCTGCAGAAATAAATTTGGATACTGGGAGCTTTTATCTCCTTAGGGTATGTGTTTTCCCAGTAATTATTTATTTTTATTTTGAAGTTTGACAAGTTTAAAACACACTAAAACTAAACCCCGAATTTCGGAGAATTGGAAATTTAACAATTATAAACTCTGATAAGCCCCGCATTTCTAGCTAAGAATAAACTACAAAAACACGGAATAAAATCCGTAAGCAAGTAGCCGGACGCCCATCTGCGTTCACAGCTGATGATAACATTGAATTCTCACGTGAACCGATTTTGTCAGATAGACGAGTGACAGTGGATGATGCAACAAATCATTTATAAATCAGCCAGGGCATAGTCTAAGCAATACTCTACGAGGGGCATGGGTTTGAAAATGTTTTAATTAAATTAAATTCGACTGCCAGAGTGTAGATAATGTATTATTCACCCTCAGCATGCCTCATTACAGTAGTTATGTATTGATATCAATACTAATTTATTGCTTTATGCTATGTGGAGGAGTTAGAAAAAGAGGCCTCAGCCGGGGGCTTGAGTTTCTTGATATGAAGTTTCAGGCCAAGAACCATGTGATGATTGAAGAGCAAAAGCTAAGAAAGGAGCAGCAGAGGCTTTAAAATTGCCGGATCGACTTGGAAGAAGCACGAATCAGCCTGGATAGAGAAAGGCAGACGACAGATGGCAAGCTGGCCCACCGAAAGCTTATCATGGAGGAAGAGGACAGGCTCCACCAGCGGCAGCTGATAAATCAACAGGCCAAGATGATGGGAAAAATAGTGGATCAGATGGTGGACAGAAACCAGCTGCTTCACCAGTTCCTCTCCAATACGTCAGACTATTTTTTTTGTCAAGACCCTGCACTCTAGGGTAGCAAACAGGACATTCTGGGGAGGTGGGGGAAGAGAGGCAGAGAGAAAAGCTCCTTGTTGAAAACTTTTTTCGGTATCCTTTTAACAAATTGTTTCTCTAAATAAAGTTCAAAGTTCAAAAACTTGTATTCAGTGTAACGTAAAAATCACAGTTTTCAGATTTCTTTGTTGAGGATCAAAGTGTCTTTCTTCCAAAATTTTAAGCAATGAACTCATCTTTGTCACCAAAATGTTTCAGCAGATGTAATCATAGATAGCTCTAAATTGTCCTCTATGGGAGCAGTGGTGTAACCAGGAGGCGGGTGCTTATGGGGGTGACATGACCCCCATCACTCACCAAGTCATAACCATCTCCGCATGCCCCTCCCCCCCCCCCCAAAAAAAAAAAAAAAAAGATCTGCTGGCTATACCACTGTATATATTCTGAAACTCCCGTGCGTCTACTCTCCGGCAAAGCGCTGGGAGAGCCAGTCGCTGCAATCTACAGGGGAGCTTGGCAAGGGTACAAGGATGAAAATATCTTGAAGAGCGAAAAAAGAGTCTGTGGAGTGGTGCTGAGCATCTTGTAAGCACACGAAATGTCATGCCGAGTGTCACAATGCAAACTGCTTTGTTAAGTATAAAAAACAGTAAAAACAGTATTTAAGCTGTGCGATTTGCCGACCTTCCTTCGTAGATTGCAGCATTTGCTCTTCAGGGTGCTTTGTGGGAAAGTAGATGCACTGGATATTTCAGAGTTTATGGGAGATAACTTTTTGATTGCATCCTTTTCTTCTTAAATTACGTCGACCACAAAGAATTTTTAATTTCTTCCACTCTCTCAGCACTGAATTCGTAATTATGAAAATTTCCTCAGAAACATGACATGAGGCTACATTGAACCAAAAATATAGGACGGCACAAATAAACTGCTAAAACAAAACTGCCCCAGCCAAAACAGGACATATGGTCACCCTAACTACACGGTGCACTGCAAAAGCCTCCTTTATTTCCTTAATGAACATCAGCTTTGCAAGAAGCTGTGCTTGCCATTATTGCCGATGTCCAAACATTTTTGAACATACTTGGTGACGGAGGAGAAAACTGTGCACCAAAATACGGTAAAAAAGAGTTGAATGCCGTGTCAGCTTATTTATGCAGCATTCAACTGTCTGTGAGATGACCTGGGTGCACGTATGTCTCTTACGTCATCAATTATGTCTCGCTATGATCAGGCAAAGGCAACAATACTGGTAAAACTTCTGACAGAGCTCGTATTCATTGATAGGCTAGAGCAGGTGTTCATAGCTCCCCTAGTTCATTACATGGTCTCATTGGCTGCCCTTGCTGGCTTTAGAATAACATATTACTTTTTATAAAGTAAATGGAACATGCATACTGTTTCCGAAATTAAATGAAAGAGCCCCTTATGAAACAGAGCAGGTGCACAACTCAAAAAGTAGTGACATGATGCTTCTATGCCAGCATGTAATCATATAAAGCATCAGGCGTTTACCAATACTCTATTTAACAGGTGCATGCCCTATACATTCCTGCACTTTATCTAAGAATGATTAAATTGTAGCCTTCCGTTACACCATGCTTGCATGTGGTGGAACATTACGATATCTCTATTTGACATGTAATAAAAGCCAGCATATATTATTCTTGTCTCGAATGAGCTCGTACGTAATCTAATTTCATCAGTGAGCGGTATGGCATGAGAGCCTCTTAGTTTGTTCAGATATATATCTGGGTCCCATATAGTGAGTCTGTAGTCTGCACAAAAATACTTATGCGAGAAACGGAACAAATACTGTTTTGCTGTGATTAAACCGAGTCATAAAAAATCATAATAATTTCAAAGTTGAAAAATAAAATTATGATACCGTAGTATATGTAACCTATTTTACACAATGGACAGAAAAAGCCACTGCCAACATAGTGCTGCATGCAGCTCAAAACTTGAGTATGTACATGCCACATTTCACGCACATTAAGCGTCCTTAAAAAACCCAAGAAACGAAAAAAAAATGTTATTTTTAGACAGTTTGGTTGGGACACGCGTGTCAGAAAAATATTTTAGGCGAAAAAAATTGTTTTAGAGCAATATTGACGGCGCAAGACGCGATTTAGTCGGTAGCATAGCCTTTTCTATACACACAAAGCCAGGCAGTTCGACGACGGAGCCATGGAGTGCCTGGTCACGGATTTGGAGCGCGAGGATCTGGTAGCACAGAGCATCAATGAGCCATTTCTCGGGGAACCTGGACGTCAGTGCACAGCTTTTGCAGCGGCGAGGGTCCAAAACACACTTGTTAAGTCGGGAGAAGTGTTTTTCGGCGTCTCGCCGCAGCGGGGCGCTAGTCACGTGGCTCTCCTCTCATCCATTCCCGCTCCACCTTTTCCATTTTGACGGCCGCTTCTCGTGGCGATCTGCCAGGCGTCGTCAGTATATAGGAGGCTATGTCGGTAGTCACCTCCTTTCCACTTGTTTTCTCTCTCGGCATTTCGGGCGCGTGGAGGAGAGGTGGATCGGCTTCGCCTTCACGTTGAGGTGTATAGAGCGATCGACCATCTCGTTGAGGTCAAAAGAGCGAATGCCCAGTCCGTGACGTCATGGAATTTGCGCACAGAATTTATTTCTCGGCGTCAATATTGCTCTAAAAATATTTTCTGGCGAATATGGACACGCGTGTCCCAACCAGACTGTTAAAAAACTTTTTTTTTCTTTTCATGGTTTTTTTAATAAACTAAAACCCGAGGACTAAAGCAAACGAGGGAACACAACAGAGAAGTTTTATTTGAAACTTTTGTGTCATGTCATCGCTCGTTTTTGTAGTCTTGGGGCTGTCATTTGTTTATTGTTTGATCGTTAATTTTACCCGAATTATTTCTAAAGTTACGAAAGGATTTGTGACCTCCTCGTGATATTGTACACATTTCATAACAGGACAACGGTCCATGGATTGATGTTTCCGTATAAAATTGCTAATTTTATAATTGTTTCAGCAGCACTATTAAGTCATGTCTACTTGCGCGTTCCTTGTAGGTCTAGTAGACTTTATTCTTTGTTATATTCTTCTGATTTACAAAACGCAGCACCCATGACCGCCTTAAATGACTTATAATTATTTAGAACAGATTTGTGGGAATGTTAGCCTAGATATATTTGATAAAGAGCATAAATTTAAAAAGTGCGCTGCTATCATTGTTTTGTCTTAAGTTTCCATTTTTATTGTGTCCAAAGAACTATACTAGTGTCTGACATTGATAAGTGCACCACTAAGGAGACGTCAAGTTGTTTGTGGATCACTCGAAATAAATGAATAAATGAATAAATAAATAAATACATAGTCTAATACGTTCAACCATCAAGAGCTCGTTTGTGCCCAACCTTTCTGTTTAAGTGTCCTGATAGCGGTGCAACATGCAATGAGGGTACTTGTTACAATCTCATGCGAGCAACAATCCAGAGATAAACTACTCATGCAAAAAAACGAACTCCTCTGGAAAGCTTAGACGCATACTGCTTGTTTTCATCACATGTTGAACAATAGTTACCAGGACGATCACTATTACCTGTTATTTGTCGAGATTTGAAATCAGGCTCCTTTTCATCTCCATGGCAGGCGCTCATTGTATTGGTTCCACTTCTCACAAATTTGAGGCACTCTACTTCACCAAGCTCAGGTATGGTGTTCCATATTACAGCTAGGTGTTCAAATATATTCAAAGTGCTTGAAGTAGTTGCAAACAAATATGCCTTAGTTCAATTATTTGAAGAGTAGTTTATAGCGCATGAGCAAAATAAGGGCAAAGAGCAAAACAGCATAAAAAATATGCTGCAGACTGGGACATTTTTAATTGAAATAGAGTCTAATATATTGTGATAATGGATCCATTTCTTGCCGCATTTCAATTGGGGCTTCACTATGTTTCGTTACAGGTGAATTTGTAGCCTCATCCAGTATTGGTAGGACACTTAATCATATTCTTGGCATAAGCCTAAAACAAAGTCTAAAGAAGAGCCGTAGATGCCACAAAGAACCTCATGCCCACTCATCTGGATTTGCCACGCAGCTGCATATAACTTGTTAGCATGCTGTGGGCACATTGAAAAGATGGCTTTCCCTAACAAAGTGATGTGAACAATGAGATAATGAAGGAAACATTGAAATGTTCACCTGATTCCTGAAACTCACGGCTTCGGAACGGCTATTTATTACTTGCATGCAGATTACTTACTCTATGGTTTCACCGCAATGGACAGAAGAAAAAGCCATCTTCTCATGAAAAAAGTAGTTTGTCCATGCAAAGCTAAACCAAGTATGCTCTTTTCTATGTAGTGAGCTAAACAGATACCTTATTATATGCACATGTTGCATGTGCCTCTCACGAGCAGAGTCAAACGTGCTTTTTCATATTTCTGCATAAAATCTTCCGAAGACTCGTTGTGTACTTGTGTGTTCTATTTCTCGTCACCCTCATTTTGTGTGGCCCCAAAGGGCTCTGGATGTGGGGTACTGTGCTTCTTGTGGCAGTCTATTTATAAAAGACAACAAGTACTCTTATAGCTGCCGTCTTTTAAACTTCTCATGCTCAAGCTTACATCTGATGTAAATGTCCTCCTTGAAATGTTTTGTGACATGGAACCATTCCTACTTGTGGCACTTGAAAAACAAGCTTGAACAAATATGCCTGGACAAATTTATGTCATGTATATAACATATTCTCAGTGACATCTATAGATAGACAGGAACAAAAGAGTGAGTTAGAAAGGAAACTTGTTTTGAGCACAGGTTTATTGAAGCTCACTGTTGCATTTATGTTGCGACCACCACCAACTGATCAAAGCAATCTGTCTGAGGATCCAGATAGTACTCCTTTTATGTAGAATATTTTTAACCCGACAAAAAAGGAGAACATAGGACTTGGAAATACAAAGAAAAAAGCATAGTCATAAATGTTTAGCTTGCAATTGTAAATACACCTGTCTCTGTAGTGTTTGCTCTTGCTTTCTAGACCCTTTGACTCAATAAATGAGTAAAAAAATGTGAGCTTGTTTCTCAACACAGGATAATAAGGTGAACCACATATTGCACAGCATTCAGGGAAACATCCATATGCATATAAACATGACAAAAATAATCGCCGTTACACATGCACATGCCAGAAGAATAGTTCACCTCGTGCAACTCCTAGCCACAATGAAGGGCACAACAAGTACTTCAATCATAATTAAAGGCAATTAGTTGCATGAATATTTCTGGCAGCCACAAGTTGGTTTGAACTGCTAAGGAGATTCTATATATCTGTTGTGGGAAATCAAGAAAATGCAGTACTGCTACTAATGCAGGGACTTGCATCCTCCAGCACTTACTACATTTAAACTGAGAATGCTTGTAGGGCCATTAAAGCATTTAAACTTGAAGTTCGTTGAGGTGTGGTAACATTTGTTTCATTGTTATGCCCAATATTTTTATATGCGATTTGCGACTTCATCATATACTCTAAACGTAACCAATGTAAACAAATCCTGGATATAATGCAGAGATGCAAGACATGCATTTCTCAAGGCATTCCGTGTTTGGTTCAAAACAACTTTTCAAATATTATGGCATAGACGAGTCACGCTTTTTCGATCCTGGAGAAGCACTTCACTTCCTAGTAACATGCCTGGGCTGCCCATGCTAATCCAAGGTTTTTATATTATTAGTTTGAATGAACTCATACCTGCCAATGGTTAACAGCACCAAAACTAAATCATCTTCAAAAAGACTTCCTGTAGTAACAAAAACAAATGTGTCCGAATATGTGATACTGCCTTATCCTCCTTTAGTGTTGAAGGATTACCGGAGGACCTCGAAGTTTCACTGTCATATACAAAGAAGTATGGCCAGTTTGCTAGGTTAGAGCTCAGTTTATTGGGAAATAAGTTTGAAAATTATGTACAATGTCAATAGTAGAAATTAATGAAATAAATTATGTTCAAAAGACTCGTTTTCTAAATAATAAAATTGAATATGTCAAGGACATTACAGAGAACTCCGCTGTGTTATAGATGGGGCAAAACAAAAATCAAATATGCAAGTTTCACTGCCATAGAAAGAACTATGGCAGTTTTTCAGGTCATCTCAGGTTACTGAAAAGTCAGTTTGGAAAATATGTAGTAGATTGTCAGTAGTAGCTTCTAAATAAATCATCATAAAATCAAGTATTGCCTTATAGTATTAAAAGACAGTACTAAACATGTTACACAGTCAAGTACTCCTTCAGTGTTGAAAAAGCGACAGAAAAGAACATCGAAGTTTTACTTCCGCACAAACAGGTGTGGCAGTTCGTCAGGATTATGCCTACATTGTACATGATGGACACCTGCTGAAGAAAGAACCCTTGATTTTTTTTAATCAAGAAGAGCGAATTAAGTAGCCAATATCCCAAAACCTTACTCGACTGTTTGGCGAACTCGGCTCATCTGGTGATTGAATGTACCCTGCCCCACAGTGAGGCTTGCACCCCTAAAGGGGCGTTGCAGCAGCACTCGGTGAGGGTAGGCGGTGTCCCCGTAAAGAACAAAGAACATGGGGTTCATGAGCACCTCCAAGTCTGTGTACAATCCTCTCTCCCTCAAGATGCCTTTAGAGTAACGAATATTATAGTTAAATTATATCATCGGGATGATGTAAGCTTTTGTATCATGGTACTATGGCATCCTTTATTATGTTTTTATTATTACAATCCCCAAGTTGATGTAATTTCACGCTTACGGCAAGCTTAATTCTCCTATCTGTCATAAGATTCCTTGGGCGGCGTGCCGCCCGAACCTATTCATGACATATCCGAGGAGCGTAATGCCTATATGTTATGCTGACAAAAAATGTTACATGCTCATTCTGGGTTACTTTCGTCACATTAAATGTCATAAATTACTTGAGAAATTCCGCAGGACCACATGCACTATTCAGAAGCACCTCCTCGTATGCACACTGTCCGTTCACAGTCCTCCAAGATTTGTTATTTAAAATATTTCTCAAGATAAATGATGATCCCACTGGAGCACATGGATGTCCTTTCATTTAAGTGTTGATGACTTTGCTCTGTGCTTTCTAGGGAGTTCATTGTGTTGTTTCCCATTCATAATATCATGTATATGTTAAGAAAATAATTTCACTTAAATAGTGTCACATTTTTTGTACTGGCACACAAACATATTGAATGACTGTTCACCTGTCTTAAAAAATGTCCGTTCGAAAGAAAGCCACAATGAGTGGAACTAAAACAGTGGCAGAAAATCCACACACACGTCGCGCGTGCACCCTGGTACATTGCACCAACTACCTTTTGGTACTTGGTGCAATGGTACCTCTTGTGCCCGAGAATAACTTTCGCTGGAGACATGTCGGCCGACACATGGCCCTGGCAGTTCCGTCGATAAACCCCCAGCAGTTGGTCAATGGAGCTCCCCGGTTGTTGACGGTCTAAAATAAAAATAAAGTGATTCGTTAAAAATAATATTGCTCATGTTTCGTGGCGCTTACGAAGGGATCCAGACAAATCACAAAAAGAATGTGACAAAAACATCCTATCACATTATTACTTGACCTAATGACGAGTATAAAAATATAATCCTGATCTTTTAGCAGCAGTATTTTTCTATTGGTTACATACAGTTTCTTATTTATCTTATGACTGATTACATTTGCATTAATCCTATAACATCATACTCCGAGTGATACCCGAGTGCGAAAAATTAGTTCTCATTTTCATTCAGTTTGCTGCACTTAAAGTGAACACAGAAAAATAGACGACTACCAAATGGGATATTGGTGATAGTCAAGCGATTTATGTATTTAAAAGACCGGAGAAAAGAGTTTTTGACTGGAAGTCCTCTTGTGATCAGGATTGTGCGAGTATTCAAATTTTCGAATAGCAGTTTTCAATATTACGCTGTTCGATATTTGCTTCGATATGAACTGCGATATTCCTCATTTTCAAGCGTTCATTGCGGCAGATTCGCCCCGTTGAGCGCGCTTCTTACCGATCATCGGTGCACTGCGGAGAAACAACAACTGCGAAGCTAGTTTTTACGGGTGTTGCTTTTCCGCAGTGCACGAATGCTCATAAAGAAGCACACTTAACGGGGCTAAAACGCCGCAATCAACAGTGCTTCGAAAAGCACAAATATCGTAACCACGAGCTTAGGAGAAAAGCACTGTTTCAAAGCGGGATGGCGCACGCGCGGGCCCGGGGTATATGAATAAAAAAAAAAACGTAGGCTTTGTGAATGTTGATATCTGGATTGTAATAAAACTTTCAAATGTAGACTGGTTATTGTGCACGGGTATACTATAGTTTCGCAGTGATTCACTGACAACCTGCATTAACATTGCGTAATTAAGATAACAAATTTTTATACAGCAAGTATATTTTTAAATTCTTTTTGTTAGGTATAGCTGGGCAACTCTGTAGGTTTAACTTTATGTTCAATGCGCCATTTACTTCAATCCAAATGTCGGCACTGAAATTTCTGAGGCTACAGTACATAAGTATAGTTAGATAAAAATAACTTTTTTTAGAAATAAACAAACGGAAGCTCGGGTTCAATTCCTTCACGAGTTCAGCTGGGTTTCTGTTTAAGCATGGTGGAGTAGTGAAAGGCTCAAATAAATTATTCGATATTCATTTAAACAATTTTCGTTAAAAACCACTATTCGCTTCGAATTAAAAACTCGTCATTCGCACATGAATAACCTTGATTAAATACATAGTTCTGAGCAGTTTTCTTTGGAATATATCATCCTGCCTTTTCCCTTTTTCACTAATTCTGGCTTTAGGGGGATCTTTGGCATCTTTTGGGACCCGGCGGGGCCTTGCCTCTACCGGGCAGGGTGGGGCCGGGCCTAGAGATTTCGGCCCATGCAGTGCTCTAAGCCATCCTTCTGAGCCCGATCTCGAAAGCCTCGTCGTCTGACACCCGGACCCAGCCATTGGTTGTCAACGTTTCCGGGATGCGCAGCGCCGATCGGAGATGGGGCAGATCCTCCTTTGTGAACCAGAACTGCCGTACGACGTCCTCTTCGTCCATCGACGCCAAGTTGAACGTCCCATGAACTGCCGCCTTCAAGCGCCTCCTCTTAGAGTGCAGACATTCGTACAAAATAACTTTTTCTAAATTGTTTTCGCCGAATAGAGCCTACTCCAAGTCATCGTCAAAAAGATCGATCGCCATTGTTGTCGGAAAGCTCGTCTGCTCCTTTAGCAGACGAACATTTTACAACTTTGCAGTACCAGTGGCGACACGCCATGGGGCGCCAGGTTTTGTATTACGAAAGCTCATCCATTCCAGTAAAAAAAACGAGACGAACTATAAGTAGGTATGCATTGTTTTAGGTTATCCATATTGTAGGATGCGATTTTTATTTACTTCAGTTTCAGCAATTTATACAAACACTCACGATGCAGGTTTCCGTTGCCAGGGGTGGAACCTGCACTGATCGTCTGCTATCGTCTGCCAAATACGTTTCCCCCAAAGCCGTTTCAAGGCACACGATCTGTTCACACGCCCGATCCAAGGTATAGATCGCTTCTGTTTATCGGTCGTATTTTGTTTCGGTTCCCAAAGCACTCTATTGTCGTCAATGCAGCGATTGGATACAAACCACTAGCCGAATGCTCTTCAAGCTATTGATTATTACACACCCTCAAATCGAATGCCCGGTCTATGCATTAAATCTTTTTTTTCATAATGCATATATTTAAAAAAAAGAGTCATAATACAGGCTAGCTGGTGGAAGTCAACCATTTCGTCGTTTACCCTGAGACTGGGGTTTTTTTTAGAAGAGCAAAAGTAACAGAAAAACAGACAGGTCTCAAACTCAGCTACAAGTTTATTTCAACAACCTCCTCTTATATAGTTCGTTCTCGTCGTCATCAACCAATCACAAACGACTTGTCCTCTGCACCGTGACTTTACAAGTTCCACTCTATCACAAAAGAAGCGGACACTCCCAACGTTTCCAAGTGAAATGTTCTAGCAGAAGATATGGCACACAAAGACTTCAATCAACGCTTTTGTGTCCTCACAATAAACAGGACGACAGCCCACACCAACATCCCACTCAAAACAGGTCACCTCCAAAATAACCCCCACAAACAATACACACCAGACACTAAAAAAAAAAACACTTTTAAAACTGTAAAATTTGCTTGCAGCGGTTCCCTATTTGCATGGAAGGTTGACTAATGCAATTTCCCAACGATCTAATCCTAATTGTTTCTCTTACCACCCTTTTAACATCGTTGCTCTCCTTAACAACTACATCCGTTCCAGACCAATCCGTTGTGCAGTTTCTACACTCCTCCAGATGCTTAGCCAACTCCGAATTTGCTGCATTATTTTTAACATTCCTTTTGTGTTCTGTTAAACGATCGTTCAAACACCGAGAGGTTTGGCCCACATACTTAAAACCACACGCCAAAGGAATCTCATACACCACGCCTACGCTACACGGCACCGACTTTTCCCTATGCGCCTTCTGACAGCCCCTCTGAACCGTTTCAAAAGGTGTCAATCTATCTAACCTAAAATCCGTGCTGAATACGACATCCACGCCATATTTTTTTGCACATGCTCTAAGATTGTGGGACACCTCGTGACAATACGGAACCACAGCGTACCTATTCCTGATTTCTTGCGTCTTCCCCTTTTTCTCTCTGCACTGTAGGGCAATCTGCCTTTTGATGTACACTTCCCCATATCCTGCCATTACCAGTCTGTCCCACTGGTTTTTTAGTGCCTCCGGTCCGAAATGCATGCATGATCTCACCAAAGCATTACTAATCAAAGATCTGACTACCCCGGCTTTTACATTTTTCGAGTGACAGCTACTCTTCGACAAAACCGGTTTTGGGTTTACCTTCCCATACTCCCAACAAAGACCTCGTTCCAAATGTAAACGTAGGTCGAGAAACTGCAGGACCTCGCCCCTTGGCCTCTCTATCGTGAATCTCAACTCTGGCGCCGCTGACCTTATTACTTGTTCTAAAACATGGTCCAACCCTTCCTGAACAGAGCAAACTAAAATATCATGCACAAATCTTTTCACAAAACACTTTGGAGACAACTCTTCACTCTGCCATACACTTGCTGGTCCACCGTGTTTAGAGTAAATTTCCGCTAACAAAGGCGCTACAGACGAACCTAAACAGACTCCCTCTTTTAGCACAGGCGTGGTGTATGAGATTCCTTTGGCGTGTGGTTTTAAGTATGTGGGCCAAACCTCTCGGTGTTTGAACGATCGTTTAACAGAACACAAAAGGAATGTTAAAAATAGTGCAGCAAATTCGGAGTTGGCTAAGCATCTGGAGGAGTGTAGAAACTGCACAACGGATTGGTCTGGAACGGATGTAGTTGTTAAGGAGAGCAACGATGTTAAAAGGGTGGTAAGAGAAACAATTAGGATTAGATCGTTGGGAAATTGCATTAGTCAACCTTCCATGCAAATAGGGAACCGCTGCAAGCAATTTTTACAGTTTTAAAAGTGTTTTTTTTTTAGTGTCTGGTGTGTATTGTTTGTGGGGGTTATTTTGGAGGTGACCTGTTTTGAGTGGGATGTTGGTGTGGGCTGTTGTCCTGTTTATTGTGAGGACACAAAAGCGTTGATTGAAGTCTTTGTGTGCCATATCTTCTGCTAGAACATTTCACTTGGAAACGTTGGGAGTGTCCGCTTCTTTTGTGATAGAGTGGAACTTGTAAAGTCACGGTGCAGAGGACAAGTCGTTTGTGATTGGTTGATGGCGACGAGAACGAACTATATAAGAGGAGGTTGTTGAAATAAACTTGTAGCTGAGTTTGAGACCTGTCTGTTTTTCTGTTACTTTTGCTCTTCTAAAAAAAACCCCAGTCTCAGGGTAAACGACGAAATGACATATTTTTAGTTTGGCACGAAAGGTACACTAATGATGAGGGGGCTGTAAAGAATGTTGCTTCTTGGCAGCTTCACGCGTTCCAACGCCCCTGAAATTTAATTCAAGCGGTACAACAATACTGCATGTTTTTTGGAAACGCGGGCCAAATCGCTCCTGAGAAATGTATGCATCGCGCATAGAAAGGGTTAATACCGTAGTGGACTGTGTCAAAGGGCCCATTAAGGAAAATTATTAGCGTTCTGTATGATTGGGTAATTAATTACTTTTCAGTAAATGCATTTCACTTGTTGATTTAAAGGGTATCGTTTCAAAAATAAACTTGATGCCAATCATCGAAAACTACTAAATCCAAATACATTGCACTGATACTCGACACGTGCAGCATTTCACGGCTTTCCGAAAACAAAAATGCAGAATTTTAACGGGTTCCTAGGTTACGGTTTCTTATCGGAGTGCATCTCTGTGAAAGGAAATTGTTTTCCTGTGGCCAAAATGCGCAACGTACGTGGGACGCCAGGTATCAAATGTAGAAGTGGCTTGATAAGAAAGACTTCAAAATGCCACATAAGGTTTGCATTTTGACGTCGGTGCCAGTGTGAAGACGCACCTTTACATCCGATGCGTAGCGGCGCACGCATGATGCCCGTTTTGCCGCAGGGAATAAAAATGCCGGCAAAAAAATGCGCTAAAAAAAGCGAAATCTTGAAAAGCTTTTAAATTAAGGTTTCGGAAGGGCGGAAAATGCTGCGCATTTCCTATAGTATTGTAAAGCTGGTGAATTTTGTAATTTGCATGATTCGCATCATGCTTGTAATTGAGACCTTACATCTAAAGTTAAAAATTACAAAAAAGATATGCTAAAAAGTAATCCATTACCCCAATTTTACTGAACGCTATAATTTTCCTTCGTGGGCCCTTTTACAGTTACAACCCCTGCATCAATCTTCTTTTGTTATATGGGTAGCTTTCGCAGAAGCGCGTTTCAAGAACGCCCTGTATATGGCAGGTGCTATTTCTTATTCGAAACAGATTTTTTTAAGAAGTCGTCTTTACTGCTACGTTAATGCCGTCCTCACTATATGTTTCGCTGAAAAAAATTTATGTTCTGGCGTCGTCTCGAAAAACGCAGTAGCCACCAACGGAAAGTCCGTGGGAATTTTTGTTCTCGACTTACGAATTTTAAAAGAGGCCGCGGCGGAAAGCAGTGTTTTTCACATCCGTCGTGGGTCGGATGTTTCGCTCGATCTCCAGTCGTGGATTTTCAGTCCACAGTATATTAACTTTTTCAAGCACTCTGTGGGCACAGGTAAAAATCTCTAATACCATGAAATAATTTTAGGCGTTTTGCTTTTTTTCTGTAAAAATGTTAAAACGCCCCCTCGGTCAATTGTTGACGAACTTTGACAATTAAATACTGGCGATCTACTTGGGTTACATCAATTTTTTTATGTCAATGGAGAGCCCGAAACACGCTCTTTATAGATATTATAAAATGATTTACCTGTATTAAATAGCCTTTGCGGGACGTTTACGTTAATGTTATGCGAAAACCAAGAAGTACCAAATTTAAGATCGATTTTATCAAAAAACCCATCTTTTATTTTTTTTTGTTTTTTGTTAAAATTTAAATACGATAGTTGTCTACTCGAAAAGCAAGTCGAGAAAGTGTATATTTTGTTTGTATGTTCTATATTTAAGCCTCAATATCGGAAAAAGACGTCTTCGTTTTGCAAGACCTAAGTCAGACAAAAAAACCGTGCGCTTCTATGAATTGTAAAAAAGTTTTCTTGAATTATTGTCTGCGTTTTGTAATCAATTATAAACGCATAATGTGGTATTGAATAGTTATTTATGTTTTGAAAAGAGCGGGAAACCACGAGAAACATATCTAATCAAATCAGCAGGCCTAGTAGACCTTTAATATCGAAGAGGCACAGACGTTGTATTTTTTCGATTGATAAAACTTTCACTGTAAAATGGCATGACTAGCTATTAGCTGTCATATTACTAAGACATGAAAAGTCAGCACGTCATTGATCTATTATATACAATTCTTTCCGAAACCAAACGCTAGGGTTTGTTCACCGCACATCGCACAGATCACCAGGGAATATCCTTTCACTTCCGTAATACACAAAAGTGATGACACAGAAACCATCCGAAACACACGGAGAGATTGACACGGAGAAGGGTAGGGAATAAAAATAAATAAATAAGAATAAAATTCCCCAACTCCGATCTTAACGAAAATTGCGGTAAAAAAATAAAAGATTTAGGTTCGAGCCGTGGCAAGGCGATAGGTCCACGCCTGGTCAGACAAAGAAGTCAACGATACGTAAAGGAAAAAAAAGTTAATTAAGACAGAAAAACTCAGCCGCACACGGCAAGAACAAACACCAACTCCTCCGGGCATTTCCTAAACGGGACACAACCAAATGCGTGCGAACACGCTCTCTACAGCACCGTCAGGTCGCTACGCCATGAAGAAATAAACCCAACAAGTAAACAATGCTTACAAACAGTTAGTAGCGAAACATAAAAAAAAGTTCAGCAGAACCGCACCCAAGAAACAAAGTTCACCGGGGCGAAGAAACACACACGAAATAAAATTTAAAAAAAGTCTTAACTGACCGACGCCGAGTCCAGTCCCATGACACTGAAGCCTGGAAGGATGATGGCGTCCAGATGATGCCCGAATCTATTCTTCACTCTGTTCCGCACATCCGTCGTGGCTGTGCGGAACAAAGTGAAGCATAGTTTCGAGCAGCGGTGCGCGAGAAGGTAGCCGAGACGTAACATGCCTCGAGCTTCATATCGGGAGAGGAGCTTTCGAGGTAGTTGCTGCATGCAGTTACTCAAAATTTTCTTTAACCCTTCCCTTAAAAAAAAAAAAAAAAAAAAAACACGTCAGCCGGCGTTAACTTTTTATCTCGGGAGAAGACCACTCTTCACAAACGGTTATAGTTGCCAAGGAGGCTGACTTCGACCCAACTAGTCTCCGGGCAGAATAGACACAAGTATATTTACCACCACGCTCGTTTTTGATGCTAGTCTCCGGGCTTTGCTGTTTCCAAAGAGGTAACCCTTCGGTGCTATCGGATTTCCGCGGAGGAGATAGAGTACATAAAATTGAAAGAATAAAACACGGAGGACAAGCACAGGACAGCCACTTTGCAGAGCACGGCCATTTCTAGGATAGGGCGTTCGAAGCTTAGGCAAATACGCGGTATCGTTTCACGCGTGCACGGATGGCTGGTTTCAAGATTTTCCCACATCCCTAACGAAACCGGCCCATCTTCGTGTGCGTGCGCCGATTTTCGTCCCGCGCCGCCGGTTTCCAGCTCTCACGCGGCGTTGTTTTGGCAGGCAGAACTGTTGTTGACCGTCGATATCGTAAGGCCATGGTGTTCTCATCCTCCCGGGCAACAGTTCCTTTGCTTTCCCTTCTGGAATACTCTGACTGACTGACTACTCCTGGGTGGCCGTCACTGTTCGCCGCGTCAACGACACATTCGTACCATTTCACTCCTCGTGACACAGGGTGCGCTGCTGGCTTTACTGTCACGACCGTCCTATCTAACACAACGAGAGCGAAAGGTCGTGGTCATCTGCTGGTTCCGAAAGGGCGGGATGTTCATATAGGCCAATGAAGGCCCCGAATCAATAGGACGTCTGCCGATTCCTATACATTAAAATTTACGACGCCTGCTGGTCTGTTAAGAAGTGTTGCTTTCTCTTTTGAACTGCTCCAATGTAGCTTGCCGCCTATAACAAAATTTAAATGACCAATAAATATAACAGTGTGGAACTACTGTATTTCATTTTAATAGTGGGTGCGTTGAAAAAAGTCAAAAATATTTCAAAGTTTGTGAAGACGCGCAATTCGCAAGTCCGTTTCAAGCCGTAAAAACACGTTTTTGTACGATATTGATGCTTAAATATAAAACATACAAACAAAATATACACTTTCTCGACTTGCTTTTCGAGTAGACAACTATCATATCTATATTTTAACAAAAATAAAAAAATAAAAAATAGGTTTTTTGGGAAAATCGATTTTAAAATTGGTACTTTTTGGTTTTCGCATAACATTAACCTAAACGTCCCACATATGGCTATTTAATACAGGTAAATCATTTTACAATATCTATAAAGAGCGTGTTTTGGGCTTTCCATAGACATAAAAAATATTGATGTAACCCAAGTAGATCGCCAGTATTTAATTGTCAAATTTCGTCAACAATTGACCGAGGGGGCGTTTTTGACATTTTTACAGAAAAAAAGCAAAACGCCTAAAATTATTTTATGGTATTAGAGCCTTTTAACTGTGACCATAGAGTGCTTGAAAAAAGTTAATATAATGTGGACTGAAAATCCACGACGGGAGATCGAGCGAAACATCCGACCCACGACGGATGTGAAAAACACTGCTTTCCGCCGCGGCCTCTTTTAAAATTCGTAAGTCGAGAACAAAAATCCGACGGACTTTCCGGTTTGTGGCTACTGCGGTTTTAGAGACGCCGCCATAACATATATTTTTTTCAGCGAAGTTAAAAATTCGACCCTTTTTGCCTGCACGATTTGAGATGAAACCACCCATATATATATATATATATATATATGTATATACACCACATTCAATTTCACGATATAAATTATACATCAAATGAATGAATAAAGAAATATCTATTCAGTAAGCATAGCATTTTACAGCATTTAGTAAGTACCTTTATTAACATTGTAAAAGCGAAGTTGCTTTAGTTGCGGCATTTTCTTATCTGTGAGCTATGTTCAACTTTTCCGTATTCCGGGCTCACTCCTATGTTCTCCGGCAAGTGTATGAAGTTAAGCTTCGAATCTAAGCAAGAATAACAGTGGAAAAAAATGGTAGGACTTGTTCACGGGGCGCAAACATCCCTATGAAGCTAATTCTGATAATATACGAGATTTATATAGCACTAAAATGACAACAAAAGATAAAAAGGAGGAGGAATAAGTGCTGCAGAGAGCAGAGAGCCTGTGTTCTGCAGCGTTTCGCATTGCAGGTTTTGACATCCTTGATATTTGATATTTCTTTGTTTAACCGTTCAGGAGAGTCTGGTCACCACAAGAGGACAATGGACCGTACCCGTAGGACTGTGGCATCATAAAATGCAGTGATGGTGATTATGTCATGACGTAATATACAATATAATATTAATGGTGATTGTGATACGTGCGTTAGGCCTAGCAGCGGTCTTCGCGGTAGTGGTGTCCGCGGGGCTGCCATGGGCTGCTTACTTCAAGCAGGCTGGTCTCGGGCGCCTGGAGTGGGCTCTTCGCGTCCCCACTAGCAGACGGGCCGGCCGAACGACCGGCGTCGCAGGGAGTCCAGCAATCTCGGGGGGGGGAAGGGGGGGTGGCCTTCAGGGTTGGCGCCGGTGTTGTCCGGACGGGGGTCTTTATGAAAGATATCCTTGACGTCTCCCAGCTTGCGGTCGAGCTTGTAAGCCAGCAGCGTAAACACCCTGTCGATCGGAGACATGTTCTGTGCCACTGCACCGGCTGGCTTTCTGTCGATGGAAAAGACACGTCTTACGGTCAGCTCGCTTCTTCTTCCTTTTGGCATCCTTCAAAGGGTACATCACCATTCCAACCTCACGCGAGGCCTTGGAAACCGTTAAGGTACTGCTTTCGGCCAGGTCTCAGGACCTGCACGCCATGCACTACCGAAATTTGTCGTTCTGAAGCCAGTCCTAATGCTCAGCACTCGGTCTGGCTGCCACAAGCACGAAAATGGACACCGCGATAAGCCCATTATCATCCACGGACCCTTTCTCCGCCCAACTGGAAATGCAGCAAGCTAAATCAATGGCGATCAATGCTCCTAGCCCCTTATTCCCCGTCAAGACCACCATACAACCAGCTGTATCAGAGATCGAAACCAAAAACATCCGAAACATCAAACTCTCGGCCGCAAGCTCCACTCGAACCATAATTACCGTTTGGCTTTCATCTGTACAATACCATTACACCATTATTAGACGCGGCACCAATTTCCTTCATGGAACGGGCGGCTTACCTTTCTGTGGCACACGCGGCTTTCCTGAGCTAAAGTAAATTTAGCCATCACTAATATCACCCAATTTACGAGCGGTTCAAACTCGTAAAACAGTAAAAATACAGCGCACTATAAAGGTTTATCTGCTTTTTTTTTTTTTGGTTGTGGTGCAGAATTTATTGGAAGGTAAGAGTTTTCAGGCTGCTCCACATTTTAAGTTTTCGAGCATGCAGACATAAGTTTTGAACGCGAGAAGAAACTTACCTTTGTACTCATATATGAGCAGCACGGACATTTCGTGTGTGTGATGAAAACATTCCTATAGGTAGTTAGGGCCGGAACGCGTGTTACCCTACTGCTGTTTCTCCTTCCTATTTAATACCTATTTTATGCTGCACGGCATTTCAGTTATGCAAAATGCTAATGGCGTATTTTTAGCGTGACACATGTTACTCTGCATGATGCTCTTAACTGTATGAGGTTGAAGGCCCCGTCAGGCAGCAATGCCTTGGGCCCCTGCCTCCCTACCCGGTAATGCTGGTGAAAATCGAAATAAAGAATTGAATTAAATTAAACGAATGTTCTTTATTGCAAATCACACTCATTGTTCGGCTTTACATTTTTTTTATCGTTTACATGCACAGGTGGGTACTGACCCAGTGTTAGTGCGTAGTTCTTGACGCCTCTCTTCATTTCCGAGATGCTCTTCATTGCTTCGGCAGGTAAACCCCTGCAGAAGAGCGTGCGAAGTCATGTTCGCTTTAACAGTGTCTGAAAGTGAGCATATATATGTACGAAGTCATTTTTGCACCATTTTTAATTCCATAATTTTGAGAAGAAAGAACAGAAGAAAAAGAAACGGCGGAACTAACCTATGATTTGTCTGCGTGACTGAGAAATATTCCAAGCTAACAAGACCTTACGAATTATTTTTTGATATTTTCTCCTACGTTCAAGCGCAGGGAGAAAATGCTCTTCCTAAAGCAATGCATTACCGAAAGTGAATTTCAAATTGCTTGCTGCCTGCCTCAATTTCGATCCGCACACTACCGCCAGTTGGACCTCAAGCGAACGTTATAACAACTTTATGGTGTACACTATATAAATGCGACCACGACGAATGCAGCTGCCAAACAAACAGTGAGGTAACAGTTCTTGCCCTCATTTCCTGCTGCTATGTCGGGTGGGCTGGCGCAACGCTAACAGGCCATAGAGTTATATAGTGAAAGGTAAAGAAAGGACACCGTAAGCCGATTTGCGGCCAAGATGAGCGCATCTCTTACCCTCTTCTCAGCGGCACTATTGAGTACACTATATTGAAGTTATTATACGTTTTTGATAATAAATACTTCGGCTGCAAAGTTTGCTGTTTTGGGAATAATTCATGTCTTTGGTATGCTTCAATAAATGTCATATTTACAACACATACATCACGTGATTTATGGCATCAGCCGAACCGCCGAGCGCCCATGGGATTCGCAGGTCCCACGTGGTCACTCCTATTCGCTTTCTACTTTATCGGCCCACTTCGAGAGCAGGGTAGTCCGGCTCGCTGGCCGCCGGCACGTCGCGAGCTTCTGAAACAAGCTTTCTGTGCAGTAGCTTTATTCAGGTTGTCTTCCTTTGAACAGAAGTTACGTTCACGGTGTTTCTTTCACATATCTGTGATGCTTCTTGACCAAGTGTGCGTGACACAATAGGGCTAAACCAGCGGCACACATTATCGTATTTCGCTTCGGTGTATGCTTCTTTCCACCACAATTTGACTGTGCTTTGGCAACGAACATTCTGAAGGAACCTTTTGCTGACGACCCAATTGACGTCCTCCGTTTTTCTCTAGGGTGCCCGAGTGATATCCAACGGAAGATCATTCTGTGTTCTCTGTTACACACGCAATGGTAAGACAAATAAAAAGACGGGAGTTAAGTTTTTTTTTAATTCAAAGTGACCCAACGTACGTAATTCGAGGCAAGCGCTCAATGGAGTAAAGAAAATAATGTCTCTCAAGACACTGTTACTTCAAAATTAACTCGACAGCCACTATTACTGCTATGGTTTACGTGTTACGAACCGCTAAGAGCCTCCTGTTCTCCACTCAGAGGTTGTAGCTTCAGTTAAACAGGATAGACAAAAGTAAAAGTGCTGAAACTTCGTTGCCTACAAGTAAAAGTTGTCCAAAATTTTTTGCCAACATAAACCGGATAAAATTGTTGACAAGGGACATAATTAATTTTTCTTAATTCCAATCCACTTGTTTTTTCACAAAGAAATACAAAGATGTGCAGATTTATTTCATGCTCAAAATAAAAAGATATCCTAAGCTACCTCGCAAGGCAATGGAAAATTGATAATGTTTTAGTGGGTTCGGGACACATGAGACCATTTGCTTAATCAGTATGGAAAACTCCCTGTCAGTGCGAAGCACTTGACACTTCACTTAGCAATGACAAACCAAGCAATGCCAAAATCAATGCAAATAATGCGCAGTCTTTTTGTTTTCACTCCCGCGCAGTTTCTTTCACCCCTTCGTTATGCATGATGTCGGTAATAAAAACGATATGGTTTGAAAGCAAAAAGGCTTGGCTACGCTCTGCTAGCTGTCCTGAGCTTATAGGAATATCCGGCGCAGAGCAAATCGTGGGGCACCGGATTTGTAGCTGACACTTCACTCCAAATGACTTCTAATCCTGCGAAAACAAGATTCGCCAAAACTGCAGTCCTTACTGTTTAGCCGCAAATAAATCAGACGTCTGTAAAAGCGCACTGTAATAGCTTGCTCCACTCACTATACGTACGACGTTACGTTATTATGCTTTGTGTTTAGGCAATGCCAGCTCCATTTGTCTATTGCCAGCTCGACATCAGCAGCTGTTCTCTGCCAGTGTTGGTATTATGTTTGGCGTCAATTTGACTTGACACGTTTTTGTATCGTTGTCAGTAGTATTTTGCCTCTCTGGTTATTCGTTTAGTACATTATCATCTCTGTCAACCTAGCTCAGTGTATTGCTAAGTTTCAATGCCAGGCCAAGTTCTTCAGCAAGAGAATTTACATAGACCAAGTTCCGTCTCCTTTAAAGTATAGAAATTTGCTTCGTGCTTTGTAGAGGGCACATTCGCTCTCACAACACGACCTCACCACAAAGCAGTGATTTCACGATTGCAGGGCAATCTAATCTCGGTTCATATCAAAATCCTGAGGAGTAAATATTGCTTCGGCTAATATCATATTAATAACTTTTTTTATATGTCAAACTTCTTTGTATTAAGTTATTTGTATGAGCATGTTTTTTTTTATAAGACGCACTGCAATTTTGAAGTAATTGACTTGTATAGGATTATGGTCCCAGAAAATATTTTCGTACGACTTACTCTTGTTGAGCTCAAAACACTCCTTCAGCCAGGCGACAATGTGGCCATTGTATACCTTCAATTTTCGACAATCGAAAAATAGGGACAATTTTTGTCTGTTCCGTAATGTAAATACAAAGTTTCAAAAATTTTTGCAGAATTTTTATCATTCAAAAAATACAAAAGGGCGTCCAGATTAACAAAAACGCGGGAGCCGAAGAGGTCTACAAGAGCGATGGCACGCGAGCCAGCGAGGGGAGGACTAAACAAAAAGAAGAGGAAAGGAAAGGGGAGAAGTGACCAGAGCGAAAACGCCAAAAACAAAACTACCGCTACCGAAACAGGAACCAAATTATGATTTATAACGCTTGTTAGGAGCACTAGCTGCCAAATTGGTCTATCTGGGCCGGTGGGGCCTATGGAAGAGTAGATCCGTTTTTTACGTATTCTATACTACTTTACTAATAGGTTGCTTACAGAAGTTTATTTAATCTATTCATGTGCTGCTGTCGAGTCCATACCGCCGAGATAAAATTAAAAGCGCAGTTTAGCGAAAAAGACAAAACAAACGCATAACCACCACTATCTCTCTTACAAAAAAAGAAAAAAAAAGAGACGTTTTAGAAAGAATGTTTTTCCTCGATAGCCACTATCATATGCGTGCGCCCCGAGGCTTTTTATTTTTTTCCTCCTGATTATCCTTAAACCGGTCACATGCCAGTAAAGAGCACACAGCGGGCTATCTGCCTAGCGCTCGCGAAAGTGTTTTCCGGCTTCTGAGTGGTAATGATTGTGGCTGCGTTCTCGTTCACGTTGGTGGCGTACGCAGTATGGACACTTCTCTTTAACGCGCCGGAGTTGCGGCGAATTGCAGAGACAGTGGCCACTTCGCTGCTCGTGGCATGGATTTCCTACAAGCTGGCAATCTACATACGACGGACATTGTTTGGCCACACGCTGCCCAGTGCGGGGAAAGCGGTACTCATCACAGGTAACACTCGTTTTCAAATGGATGACAACAGTCAGTGTGTTGTGTGCATGTTTAGACACCGGGAAGCTCTCAGCCCCAAGTGCGCGTCTCGTGCCCACGCTGTAGATGAAAAATTTCGTAAGTGGAGTACATCCGCTAGCCTCCGGTTTTCAGCGTGCACCATGCCATAGCGATTCACAGCCGCATGCAGATACGATGCTAATTCAGATCGGAACGTGCATGGGTGGGGATGGAACCCAGGATACTAGAGTTCGGCAGCATGAGCCGTTTGGTCCAAATCTGCTAGCTGTTGTGCGGGAACGCCAGGGTGGAGAAAAATATGATAACGATTGAAATAATTCTTCAAATGAAACCTTTCCCATAAAGTATTTTTGTATATAGTTTTTAGTTACCGTTTTCGCATAATTCATATTTTTTATGTGTATTTGTTTTATTGATATAAAAAAATCAATCTAGAAATATATATATCGGGTTGAAAAGGAGCAATACACATCGCTCCTCTGAGCAATTAGGATCATTGAGCTTTTTTTTCTACATTCCACATCGTTCGCTATTTACATAACTTTCTACTGCAAGCAAAGTCGTACGTAAAAAAAAAAAAAACTGGAAGGGAAATGTTTTATGCAAGCAAATCAGAAGGCGAAAAAACAAAAATCAGCAGAACCCATCCTTTGGGAAGGATTATCTACGTTAAT
>JAZHYW010060702.1:10000-33523 GCA_037355805.1 Ixodes ricinus | reverse complement strand
GAAAGAATCTTAAGCAAGCAGTCCCAAGTTATAGCATGTTTGCAATATTTATTGGCTTGCAATACAATTCCCAGACAGAAGGGGTATGTCTAATTCCTCCTGTCACATTGCTATGAAATTAACTAAAATCACCATTGCATCCAAGCGACTGAGTAATGACGACTTGCAAATGATGATGTGAATGTATAGATACTCATTTCGAATAGAAACTATCAGTATCAATCATTGCAACATGCAATAATGTGTAAAATTAAATGTTTTGTTGATGTAATCTTGTAGTTTTTATATTGTATGCAACATATAACTACCTAACCTTGTTTACGTGTATATTTTGGCCATGTCCTGTATGCAAAAAACCTGTGTTTAGGCACCCTAAACCAGAATAACGCTGTTATTAGACCCTAGATAAAGCATGAACTGAACTGGTGTGGAATTAGACCACTCTGCAGGTATGAAGAACATTTCTAGGAATGTGGCTGATTGTCAGCTACATTGTCAATGCCACATTGAGGTTTTTAATAAAATGAGGGTAACACAACGATGCAACAAATGCTTTGGTAAGTCACAAAGCGCGTATATTCAACCCCGAAATGTATTTTGATATGCAGTTGTCACACATGTTTTCAGGTTCTAAAAGAAGGCTATTATTTGTGGTTTCTTCATATGGTACTGTAAAATACCGAGCGTGCACTCCTATCACAATAAGTGCCTTCCTGCTACTTATGAATAAAAAACAAAATGCAAAAGAAACGTCAGGTACCCAGTACAGACCTCAGGAGTCCACCTATACTCCGTCTCACTAAAACTGTGCAGTACTGGCAAGGCTACAGTGGCTAGAGAGTATCCGAAACTGTTCAAGAGGAGGGAAAAGAAACAGGAGAGAGAGGCTGGGAATCCCAGCCTTTCTCTCCTTTTCTATCCTGTCACTTTTCTTGAGCAGGTTGGGATATGTTCTCACCCCTGTAGCTTTGGCTGTACTGCACTGTTATAATGAGACGGAGTATAGCTATAAGACACCCCACCGCACTAGCCGCTTCTCCTAGCACACGGCTGAACCTTATCCTCTCATGTCTTCCTTCAGCAATTTTCTTGTCGAACCGACCCCCCCCCCCCCCAGTTTTTCAAGATTATCTCCAACGTTTCTGTGGGTAATTGCTCAGTATTGTGTGGTATATATAAACAAACCCTCCGTGTGTCTATATGGTAGATAGAATTTCTGAGAGCTCTGGACTACTATGTGGTAATTTTATGGCTTCAAAGGCACCCTACACTGAAATATTGAATTGTTTCATGGGTTTTACGAATATATATGTGCACCTTAATTTTGACAGTTGGTTATGTGAGCCCATATCCTCTCAGTTTTCTTTGTGTATGGTAATACGAAACATTATTGTGTTTAAACAACCCATCTGTGCTTCTAGGGCGTGCTCGTTGATATTATAGAGGTGATTAAAAAATTATCATCATCTGGGTTATTTTAAAAGTTTGCTAGTCACACTAGCTTATTATCAGCGCTTTTTCTACAAGCTTCTGTCTCTCCAGTCGCTGTTGTGCAGGTTTGAACGTATACAATCAATTCAGCTGTGTATGAGGTGCGAAAAACAGCGACTGCCCCAATTGTCATTCACTCAAGTGGGGGAGACAGTTTTTGTGATCTGAGGATGTGTTTGGTAAAAATATTTATCGAAGACTTTGGCGCTGCATAAAGGAAGTGTTTCGTTGCAATGTCTGTTTGAATAGGTACAGAAGTTTAAAGGGACCATGAAATTATTCTGAAATCAAATTTCATCCACCGGACGTCGTAAGAGGTGTGAAAAGAAACACAAAAACACAAAAATAGGGAGCCAAAAATAATTCTTTGCTATAGAACTTTTAAAAGAAAACTGGACTCTTTTGCGCCTTCTTTCCTTCGAAATCTCTCTGCCTTTTCACTGCTATGCATCCGCGGAAATGCAGCACGTCAGCCGAATCTACGTCGCCTATTGGGTAAGCGCCTACCTCACCAGCACCGCGATCATAAAGAATAAATAGCCGGCAAATGTTTCCTAAAAGTTTTGTTAAATAATATTCAGATCGACATTTTGTAGCATAATTAGAGATGTGTGGCGAAAATTGCCAAATTTGATAATGCTGAGAGCCAAGCGCCATCTATCGTGTGGTAAACGAAGCTGAGAGCCAGCTCCGCCAGCGCCGGAGCTGTCCCATGTCCTTTTCGTCCTTTTTACGATCAAATCAGCATGGCCGACAGCGTCGTTTGGTCACCGTAATCACGACGACCAACGAACGTTTATTTTTTTTACGTGTTCTTCTCGCGCGTCCCGACTTCAAGCAGCAAGAAAAAAGTACTTGAAACAGACCACGACGAACAAGAAGGCTGGATCCACAAACACCCGAGAGAAGCTACGACGGTCACGAATCCACCGAACTCGGCAGTAGCCCTAGCAGCCGACTCAGTGCTGCGTTGCTTCAACGGTCCTTGGCCAAGACCGTCTGCCCACGACCGGTTGGCGTGCTGAATGGAATATGCCCGCGCGACCCTTGTGGACCCTTCCCGTATTATAGTTTGATCGCTGACCTCAATTTTAGACTAAGAGGTGAGGTCAATCTCTTCCCCTTGTTTTCCGAGGCAGTGTTGACGAACACTGTCGTCGAAAAGGGACTCTCGTCGCTTCTGTCTTCTTGTTTTGTGTGATATAGAGCTCAAATAAACGCAGTACGGATTACCTTCGTAACACGGTATGTACACTTTGTTATTAGTATGCAATTTTTATTCTGACACGACTGCGCGTCACTGTCGAGCTATAACAGTTCGTGGGAGCTACGTGCAATGCCGGTCCAACCTTCCTTTGCCGAGTGTCACGTCAGTATCGAGTTGCAATCGTAAAGATCGGTCCCGAAGCGCTTACCAACAGCGCGAATACAGCACTTCCATCAAACGCGCGCGTCCACTCCGAGTGTGAACAGGTATTTACGTGGCTCTTGCTGACAGTGTCGTAGTCCAAACGTATCTTTTTTAACGGCGGCTCGCTCCTGCATCTCCGACGCCGTGTAAAACGCCGCGGCGATTTGTTTCCATCTACGTCGCTTTGCAAACGACAGACACGGGTCGCCTTTCACCAACATTGACAGTTGGGTTGACTTCTGGAGTCTTCACCGGAAGACTCGCCGCACTTCCCAACAGGCATACCGGCGTATGAGACTAGTCCCATGCTGTCGCTGTAGCGCAACATATCTCATTGAATTTCGCACAGCTGCGATGTGTCAATGGCTATCGCGGCGATGAGACGCGTCGATTCAGAAAATACGTCGGTGACATCAGCGCAGTAAAACTATACCGGCGCACCCCCAACTCGCCGCCGCTAACACTCCCACTCTCCTACTGCCGAGAGAACTTCCGGTTCCTGTCCCAGCGTACGTCACGACCGTCAAAATTATGCCGTAACTTGTTTTGCGGTCAGTTGGAGAGAAGGAAAAAGTCGATATTTCATTATTTTTTGTTTAGAAGTTAATGAACCGAGACGAAAACGGATACAACGGATACAGTGAACGTTGAAGGATACAGTGAACGTTGAAGGTTTAATGTAAAAGTTATCTGGCAAAAGTAAAAAGGTCATTTCATGGTCCCTTCAATGAAGGACTCACAAGTGTCAGTCATAAGTAGGTTTCCAAGTTTTCAAATATATCCGAAAAATCTTCGAAAACTGGTGGCGGTAAAATATTTGTCTTTTCGGATTTATCCTTAAAGCACGCAATTTTGAGTTCACGTTGGCAAAATGAAAAACAAAAAAGTTGACATTTTACTTATAAATTGCGTCAAGATTAGGGTTTGCGCTTCTAAGATGAGGCCACTTCATTTTTTTATCTTAAGTTATTAACAAAATGAAGTTTCACTTTTATCTCGTCAAGGTTAGTAGAATACACGTCAATATACTTTTGGGTCACGACAAGTCCCTTTTCCGGTTTCTAGTTTGGACTATACTATTTGTGCTTCTTCGATTGAGGAAGAGAGTTGTATTATTATAAGAGTGAAAAAAACTTTTAGATTTTATAGAATTGCAGCTGAAGCTTTTAAGCTTCCCAATGACTACGTTCAGGACTTTGGCTATTTCAAAGTACTGATGATTATTGAAACAACACATTTTGCAAAATTTCTCGTAGGGTAGTTGGAACTCTGAATTGCAAGGACGTCTTATTTCCAAATGCCGCTGCAGAAATAAATTTGGATACTGGGAGCTTTTATCTCCTTAGGGTATGTGTTTTCCCAGTAATTATTTATTTTTATTTTGAAGTTTGACAAGTTTAAAACACACTAAAACTAAACCCCGAATTTCGGAGAATTGGAAATTTAACAATTATAAACTCTGATAAGCCCCGCATTTCTAGCTAAGAATAAACTACAAAAACACGGAATAAAATCCGTAAGCAAGTAGCCGGACGCCCATCTGCGTTCACAGCTGATGATAACATTGAATTCTCACGTGAACCGATTTTGTCAGATAGACGAGTGACAGTGGATGATGCAACAAATCATTTATAAATCAGCCAGGGCATAGTCTAAGCAATACTCTACGAGGGGCATGGGTTTGAAAATGTTTTAATTAAATTAAATTCGACTGCCAGAGTGTAGATAATGTATTATTCACCCTCAGCATGCCTCATTACAGTAGTTATGTATTGATATCAATACTAATTTATTGCTTTATGCTATGTGGAGGAGTTAGAAAAAGAGGCCTCAGCCGGGGGCTTGAGTTTCTTGATATGAAGTTTCAGGCCAAGAACCATGTGATGATTGAAGAGCAAAAGCTAAGAAAGGAGCAGCAGAGGCTTTAAAATTGCCGGATCGACTTGGAAGAAGCACGAATCAGCCTGGATAGAGAAAGGCAGACGACAGATGGCAAGCTGGCCCACCGAAAGCTTATCATGGAGGAAGAGGACAGGCTCCACCAGCGGCAGCTGATAAATCAACAGGCCAAGATGATGGGAAAAATAGTGGATCAGATGGTGGACAGAAACCAGCTGCTTCACCAGTTCCTCTCCAATACGTCAGACTATTTTTTTTGTCAAGACCCTGCACTCTAGGGTAGCAAACAGGACATTCTGGGGAGGTGGGGGAAGAGAGGCAGAGAGAAAAGCTCCTTGTTGAAAACTTTTTTCGGTATCCTTTTAACAAATTGTTTCTCTAAATAAAGTTCAAAGTTCAAAAACTTGTATTCAGTGTAACGTAAAAATCACAGTTTTCAGATTTCTTTGTTGAGGATCAAAGTGTCTTTCTTCCAAAATTTTAAGCAATGAACTCATCTTTGTCACCAAAATGTTTCAGCAGATGTAATCATAGATAGCTCTAAATTGTCCTCTATGGGAGCAGTGGTGTAACCAGGAGGCGGGTGCTTATGGGGGTGACATGACCCCCATCACTCACCAAGTCATAACCATCTCCGCATGCCCCCTCCCCCCCCCCCAAAAAAAAAAAAAAAAAAGATCTGCTGGCTATACCACTGTATATATTCTGAAACTCCCGTGCGTCTACTCTCCGGCAAAGCGCTGGGAGAGCCAGTCGCTGCAATCTACAGGGGAGCTTGGCAAGGGTACAAGGATGAAAATATCTTGAAGAGCGAAAAAAGAGTCTGTGGAGTGGTGCTGAGCATCTTGTAAGCACACGAAATGTCATGCCGAGTGTCACAATGCAAACTGCTTTGTTAAGTATAAAAAACAGTAAAAACAGTATTTAAGCTGTGCGATTTGCCGACCTTCCTTCGTAGATTGCAGCATTTGCTCTTCAGGGTGCTTTGTGGGAAAGTAGATGCACTGGATATTTCAGAGTTTATGGGAGATAACATTTTGATTGCATCCTTTTCTTCTTAAATTACGTCGACCACAAAGAATTTTTAATTTCTTCCACTCTCTCAGCACTGAATTCGTAATTATGAAAATTTCCTCAGAAACATGACATGAGGCTACATTGAACCAAAAATATAGGACGGCACAAATATACTGCTAAAACAAAACTGCCCCAGCCAAAACAGGACATATGGTCACCCTAACTACACGGTGCATTGCAAAAGCCTCTTTTATTTCCTTAATGAACATCAGCTTTGCAAGAAGCTGTGCTTGCCATTATTGCCGATGTCCAAACATTTTTGAACATACTTGGTGACGGAAGAGAAAACTGTGCACCAAAATACGGTAAAAAAGAGTTGAATGCCGTGTCAGCTTATTTATGCAGCATTCAACTGTCTGTGAGATGACCTGGGTGCACGTATGTCTCTTACGTCATCAATTATGTCTCGCTATGATCAGGCAAAGGCAACAATACTGGTAAAACTTCTGACAGAGCTCGAATTCATTGATAGGCTAGAGCAGGTGTTCATAGCTCCCCCTAGTTCATTACATGGTCTCATTTGCTGCCCTTGCTGGCTTTAGAATAACATATTACTTTTTATAAAGTAAATGGAACATGCATACTGTTTCCGAAATTAAATGAAAGAGCCCCTTATGAAACAGAGCAGGTGCACAACTCAAAAACGTAGTGACATGATGCTTCTATGCCAGCATGTAATCAAATAAAGCATCAGGCGTTTACCAATACTCTATTTAACAGGTGCATGCCTTATACATTCCTGCACTTTATCTAAGAATGATTAAATTGTATCCTTCCGTTACACCATGCTTGCATGTGGTGGAACATTACGATATCTCTATTTGACATGCAATAAAAGCCAGCATATATTATTATTGTCTCGAATGAGCTCGTACGTAATCTAATTTCATCAGTGAGCGGTATGGCATGAGAGCCTCTTAGTTTGTTCAGATATATATCTGGGTCCCATATAGTGAGTCTGTAGTCTGCACAAAAATACTTATGCGAGAAACGGAACAAATACTGTTTTGCTGTGATTAAACCGAGTCATAAAAAATCATAATAATTTCAAAGTTGAAAAATAAAATTATGATACCGTAGTATATGTAACCTATTTTATACAATGGACAGAAAAAGCCACTGCCAACATAGTGCTGCATGGAGCTCAAAACTTGAGTATGTACATGCCACATTTCACGCACATTAAGCGTCCTTAAAAAACCCAGAAACGAAAAAAAAATGTTTTTTTTAGACAGTTTGGTTGGGACACGCGTGTCAGAAAAATGTTTTAGGCGAAAAAAATTGTTTTAGAGCAATATTGACGGCGCAAGACGCGATTTAGTCGGTAGCATAGCCTTTTCTATACACACAAAGCCAGGCAGTTCGACGACGGAGCCATGGAGTGCCTGGTCACGGATTTGGAGCGCGAGGATCTGGTAGCACAGAGCATCAATGAGCCATTTCTCGGGGAACCTGGACGTCAGTGCACAGCTTTTGCAGCGGCGAGGGTCCAAAACACGCTTGTTAAGTCGGGAAAAGTGTTTTTCGGCGTCTCGCCGCAGCGGGGCGCTAGTCACGTGGCTCTCCTCTCATCCATTCCCGCTCCACCTTTTCCATTTTGACGGCCGCTTCTCGTGGCAATCTGCCAGGCGTCGTCAGTATATAGGAGGCTATGTTGGTAGTCACCTCCTTTCCACTTGTTTTCTCTCTCGGCATTTCGGGCGCGTGGAGGAGAGGTGGATCGGCTTCGCCTTCACGTTGAGGTGTATAGAGCGATCGAACATCTCGTTGAGGTCAAAAGAGCGAATGCCCAGTCCGTGACGTCATGGAATTTGCGCACAGAATTTATTTCTCGGCGTCAATATTGCTCTAAAAATATTTTCTGGCGAATATGGACACGCGTGTCCCAACCAGACTGTTAAAAAAAACTTCTTTTTCTTTTCATGTTTTTTTTAATAAACTAAAACCCGAGGACTAGAGGAAACGAGGGAACACAACAGAGAAGTTTTATTTGAAACTTTTGTGTCATGTCATCGCTCGTTTTTGTAGTCTTGGGGCTGTCATTTGTTTATTGTTTGATCGTTAATTTTACCCGAATTATTTCTAAAGTTACGAAAGGATTTGTGACCTCCTCGTGATATTGTACACATTTCATAACAGGACAACGGTCCATGGATTGATGTTTCCGTATAAAATTGTTAATTTTATAATTGTTTCAGCAGCACTATTAAGTCATGTCTACTTGCGCGTTCCTTGTAGGTCTAGTAGACTTTATTCTTTGTTATATTCTTCTGATTTACATAACGCAGCACCCATGACCGCCTTAAATGACTTATAATTATTTAGAACAGATTTGTGGGAATGTTAGCCTAGATATATTTGATAAAGAGCATAAATTTAAAAAGTGTGTTGCTACCATTGTTTTGTCTTAAGTTTCCATTTTTATTGTGTCCAAAGAACTATACTAGTGTCTGACATTGATAAGTGCACCACTAAGGAGACGTCAAGTTGTTTGTGGATCACTCAAAATAAATGAATAAATGAATAAATAAATAAATACATAGTCTAATACGTTCAACCATCAAGACCTCGTTTGTGCCCAACCTTTCTGTTTAAGTGTCCTGATAGCGGTGCAACATGCAATGAGGGTACTTGTTACAATCTCATGCGAGCAACAATCCAGAGACAAACTACTCATGCAAAAAAACGAACTCTTCTGGAAAGCTTAGAGGCATACTGCTTGTTTTCATCACATGTTGAACAATAGTTACCAGGACGATCACTATTACCTGTTATTTGTCGAGATTTGAAATCAGGCTCCTTTTCATCTCCATGGCAGGCGCTCATTGTATTGGTTCCACTTCTCACAAATTTGAGGCACTCTATTTCACCAAGCTCAGGTATGGTGTTCTATATTACAGCTAGGTGTTCAAATATATTCAAAGTGCTTGAAGTAGTTGCAAACAAATATGCCTTAGTTCAATTATTTGAAGAGTAGTTTATAGCGCATGAGCAAAATAAGGGCAAAGAGTAAAACTGCATAAAAAATATGCTGCAAACTGGGACATTTTTAATTGAAATAGAGTCTAAAATATTGTGATAATGGATCCATTTCTTGCCGCATTTCAATTGTGGCTTCACTATGTTTCGTTACAGGTGAATTTGTAGCCTCATCCAGTATTGGTAGGACACGTAATCATATTCTTGGCATAAGCCTAAAACAAAGTCTAAAAAAGAGCCGTAGATGCCACAAAGAAACTCATGCCCACTCATCTGGATTTGCCACGCAGCTGCATATAACTTGTTAGCATGCTGTGGGCACATTGAAAAGATAGCTTTCCCTAACAAAGTGATGTGAACAATGAGATAAGGAAGGAAACATTGAAATGTTCACCTGATTCCTGAAACTCACGGCTTCGGAAAAGCTAGTTATTATTACTTGCATGCAGATTACTTACTCTATGGTTTCACCGCAATGGACAGAAGAAAAAGCCATCTTCTCATGAAAAAAGTAGTTTGTCCATGCAAAGCTAAACATAGTATGCTCTTTTCTATGTAGTGAGCTAAACAGATACCTTATTATATGCACATGTTGCATGTGCCTCTCACGAGCAGAGTCAAACGTGCTTTTTCATATTTCTGCATAAAATCTTCCGAAGACTCGTTGTGTACTTGTGTGTTCTATTTCTCGTCACCCTCATTTTGTGTGGCCCCAAAGGGCTCTGGATGTGGGGTACTGTGCTTCTTGTGGCAGTCTATTTATAAAAGACAACAAGTACTCTTATAGCTGCCGTCTTTTAAACTTCTCATGCTCAAGCTTACTTCTGATGTAAATGTCCTCCTTGAAATGTTTTGTGACATGGAACCATTCCTATTTGTGGCACTTGAAAAACAAGTTTGAACAAATATGCCTGGACAAATTTATGTCATGTATATAACATATTCTCAGTGACATCTATAGATAGACAGGAACAAAAAGAGTGAGTTAGAAAGGAAACTTGTTTTGAGCACAGGTTTATTGAAGCTCACTGTTGCATTTATGTTGCGACCACCACCAACTGATCAAAGCAATCTGTCTGAGGATCCAGATAGTACTCCTTTTATGTAGAATATTTTTAACCCGACAAAAAAGGAGAACATAGGACTTGGAAATACAAAGAAAAAAGCATAGTCATAAATTTTTAGCTTGCAATTGTAAATACACCTGTCTCTGTAGTGTTTGCTCTTGCTTTCTAGACCCTTTGACTCAATAAATGAGTAAAAAAAATGTGAGCTTGTTTCTCAACACAGGGTAATAAGGTGAACCACATATTGCACAGCATTCAGGGAAACATCCATATGCATATAAACATGACAAAAATAATCGCCCTTACACATGCACATGCCAGTAGAATAGTTCACCTCGTGCAACTCCTAGCCACAATGAAGGGCACAACAAGTACTTCCATCATAATTAAAGGCAATTAGTTGCATGAATATTTCTGGCAGCCACAAGTTGGTTTGAACTGCTAAGGAGATTCTATATATCTGTTGTGGGAAATCAAGAAAATGCAGTAGTGCTACTAATGCAGGGACTTGCATCCTCCAGCACTTACTACATTTAAACTGAGAATGCTTGTAGGGCCATTAAAGCATTTAAACTTGAAGTTCGTTGAGGTGTGGTAACATTTGTTTCATTGTTATGCCCAATATTTTTATATGCGATTTGCGACTTCATCATATACTCTAAACGTAACCAAGGTAAACAAATCCTGGATATAATGCAGAGATGCAAGACATGCATTTCTCAAGGCATTCCGTGTTTGGTTCAAAACAACTTTTCAAATATTATGGCATAGACGAGCCAGGCTTTTTCGATTCTGGAGAAGCACTTCACTTCCTAGTAACATGCCTGGGCTGCCCATGCTAATCCAAGGTTCTTATATTATTAGTTTGAATGAACTCATACCTGCCAATGGTTAACAGCACCGAAACTAAATCATCTTCAAAAAGGCTTCCTGTAGTAACAAAAACAAATGTGTCCGAATATGTGATACTGCCTTATCCTCCTTTAGTGTTGAAGGATTACCGGAGGACCTCGAAGTTTCACTGTCATATACAAAGAAGTATGGCCAGTTTGCTAGGTTAGAGCTCAGTTTATTGGGAAATAAGTTTGAAAATTATGTACAATGTCAATAGTAGAAATTAATGAAATAAATTATGTTCAAAAGACTCGTTTTCTAAATAATAAAATTGAATATGTCAAGGACATTACAGAGAACTCCCGCTGTGTTATAGATGGGGCAAAACAAAAATCACATGTGCAAGTTTCACTGCCATAGAAAGAACTATGGCAGTTTTTCAGGTCATCTCAGGTTACTGAAAAGTCAGTTTGGAAAATATGTAGTAGATTGTCAGTAGTAGCTTCTAAATAAATCATCATAAAAATTAAGTATTGCCTTATAGTATTAAAAGACAGTACTAAACATGTTACACAGTCAAGTACTCCTTCAGTGTTGAAAAAGCGACAGAAAAGAACATCGAAGTTTTACTTCCGCACAAACAGGTGTGGCAGTTCGTCAGGAGTATGCCTACATTGTACATGATGGACACCTGCTGAAGAAAGAACCCTTGATTTTTTTTTAATCAAGAAGAGCGAATTAAGTAGCCAATATCCCAAAGCCTTACTCGACTGTTTGGCGAACTCGGCTCATCTGGTGATTGAATGTACCCTGCCCCACAGTGAGGCTTGCGCCCCTAAAGGGGCGTTGCAGCAGCACTCGGTGAGGGTAGGCGGTGTCCCCGTAAAGAACAAAGAACATGGGGTTCATGAGCACCTCCAAGTCTGTGTACAATCCACTCTCCCTCAAGATGCCTTTAGAGTAACGAATATTATAGTTAAATTATATCATCGGGATGATGTAAGCTTTTGTATCATGGTACTATGGCATCTTTTATTATGTTTTTATTATTACAATCCCCAAGTTGATGTAATTTCACGCTTACGGCAAGCTTAATTCTCCTATCTGTCATAAGATTCCTTGGGCGGCGTGCCGCCCGAACCTATTCATGACATATCCGAGGAGCGTAATGCCTATATGTTATGCTGACAAAAAATGTTACATGCTCATTCTGGGTTACTTTTGTCACATTAAATGTCATAAATTACTTGAGAAATTTCGCAGGACCACATGCACTATTCAGAAGCACCTCCTCGTATGCACACTGTCCGTTCACAGTCCTCCAAGATTTGTTATTTAAAATATTTCTCAAGATAAATGATGATCCCACTGGAGCACATGGATGTTCTTTCATTTAAGTGTTGATGACTTTGCTCTGTGCTTTCTAGGGAGTTCATTGTGTTGTTTCCCATTCATAATATCATGTATATGTTAAGAAAATAATTTCACTTAAATAGTGTCACATTTTTTGTACTGGCACACAAACATATTGAATGACTGTTCACCTGTCTTCAAAAATGTCCGTTCGACAGAAAGCCACAATGAGTGGAACTAAAACAGTGGCAGAAAATCCTCACACACGTCGCGCGTGCACCCTGGCACATTGCACCAACTACCTTTTGGTACTTGGTGCAATGGTACCTCTTGTGCCCGAGAAAACTTTCGCTGGAGACACGTCGGCCGACACATGGCCCTGGCAGTTCCGTCGATAAACCCCCAGCAGTTGGTCAATGGAGCTCCCCGGTTGTTGACGGTCTAAAATAAAAATAAAGTGATTCGTTAAAAATATTATTGCTCATGTTTCGTGGCGCTTACGAAGGGATCCAGACAAATCACAAAAAGAATGTGACAAAAACATCCTATCACATTATTACTTGACCTAATGACGAGTATAAAAATATAATCCTGATCTTTTAGCAGCAGTATTTTTCTATTGGTTACATACATTTTCTTATTTATCTTATGACTGATTACATTTGCATTAAACCTATAACATCATACTCTGAGTGATACCCGAGTGCGAAAAATTAGCCCTCATTTTCATTCAGTTTGCTGCACTTAAAGTGAACACAGAAAAATAGACGACTACCAAATGGGATATTTGTGATAGTCAAGCGATTTATGTATTTAAAAGACCGGAGAAAAGAGTTTTTGACTGGAAGTCCTCTTGTGATCAGGATTGTGCGAGTATTCAAATTTTCGAATAGCAGTTTTCAATATTACGCTGTTCGATATTTGCTTCGACATGAACTGCGATATTCCTCATTTTCAAGCGTTCATTGCGGCAGATTCGCCCCGTTGAGCGCGCTTCTTACCGATCATCGGTGCACTGCGGAGAAGCAACAACTACGAAGCTAGTTTTTACGGGTGTTGCTTTTCCGCAGTGCACGGATGCTCATAAAGAAGCACACTTAACGGGGCTAAACCGCCGCAATAAACAGTGCTTCGAAAAGCACAAATATCGTAACCGCGAGCTTAGGAGAAAAGCACTGTTTCAAAGCGGGATGGCGCACGCGCGGGCCCGGTGATATGAATAAAAAAGTGAAAGCCGTTTACAACTCCCTGTAACGCCGAATTAGAGTGCAGCTCTTGAGGGGGAGGGGAAGGCACACGGGGGTCACGTGACCTCGGAGAGGGGGGTCACGTGGCCTGGGGGTCACGTGACCTCGAGGAAGAAGGATTTTCTCCAGCGGGGAAAATTTTCCGCTAAATTTAGCGGGGAAAATTTCACGCTAGATTTAGCGGGGAAAATTCTTCCGCTAGATTTAGCGGGGAAAATTTTCCGCTAGATTTAGCGGGGAAAATGTTCCGCTAGATTTAGCGGGGAAAATTTTCCGCTAGATTTAGCGGGGAAAATGTTCCGCTAGATTTAGCGGGAAAAAATTTCCCGCTAGATTTAGCGGGGGAAACTTTTCCGCTAGATTTAGCGGGGAAAATTTTCCGCTAGATTTAGCGGGACAAATTTTCCGCTAGATTTAGCGGGGGAAATTTTCCGCTAGATTTAGCGGGAAAAATTTTCCGCTAGATTTAGCGGGGAAAGATTTTCCGCTAGATTTAGCGGGGAAAATTACCCATCATGCACCGCGCGGTTACGCCGACGCCGACGCCGACGGCGACGCCGACGCCGACGGCAGCGGCGACGCCGCTCAAGCCGGAAACGGGCGCCTAAGAGCTGCGCTCTAAAAAAAAAAAACGTAGGCTTTGTGAATGTTGATATCTGGATTGTAATAAAACTTTCAAATGTAGACTGGTTATTGTGCACGGGTATACTATAGTTTCGCAGTGATTCACTGACAACCTGCATTAACATTGCGTAATTAAGATAACAAATTTTTATACAGCAAGTATATTTTTAAATTATTTTTGTTAGGTATAGCTGGGCAACTCTGTAGGTTTAACTTTATGTTCAATGCGCCATTTACTTCAATCCAAATGTCGGCACTGAAATTTCTGAGGCTACGAGTACATAAGTATAGTTAGATAAAAATAACTTTTTTTAGAACTAAACAAACGGAAGCTCGGGTTCAATTCCTTCACGAGTTCAGCTGGGTTTCTGTTTAAGCATGGTGCAGTAGTGAAAGGCTCAAATACATTATTCGATATTCATTTAAACAATTTTCGTTAAAAAACACTATTCGCTTCGAATTAAAAACTCATCATTCGCACATGAATAACCTTGATTAAATACATAGTTCTGAGCAGTTTTCTTTGGAATATATCATTCTGCCTTTTCCCTTTTTCACCAATTCTGGCTTTAGGGGGATCTTTGGCATATTTTGGGACCCGGCGGGGCCTGCCTCTACCGGGCAGGGTGGGGCCGGGCCTAGAAATTTCGGCCCGTGCAGTGCTCTAAGCCATCCTTTTGAGCCCGATCGCGAAAGCCTCGTCGCCTGACACCCGGACCCAGCCATTGGTTGTCAACGTTTCCGGGATGCGCAGCGCCGATCGGAGATGGGGCAGATCCTCCTTTGTGAACCTGAACTGCCGTGCGACGTCCTCTTCGTCCATCGGCGCCAAGTTGAACGTCTCATGAACTGCCGCCTTCAAGCGCCTCCTCTTAGTGTGCAGACATTCGTACAAAATAACTTTTTCTAAATTGTTTTCGCCGAATAGAGCCTACTCCAAGTCATCGTCAAAAAGAACGATCGCCATTGTTGTCGGAAAGCTCGTCTGCTTCTTTAGCAGTCGAACATTTTAGAACTTTGCAGCACCAGTGGCGACACGCCGTGCGGCGCCAGGTTTTGTATTACGAAAGCTCATCCATTCCAGTAAAAAAACGAGACGAACAATAAGTAGGTATACATTGTTTTAGGTTATCCATATATTAGGATGCGATTTTTTATTTACTTCAGTTTCTGCGATTTGTACAAACGCACACGATTCAGGTTTCCGTTGCCAGGGGTGCAACCTGTACTGATCGTCTGCTATCGTCTGCCATATACGTTTCCCCCAAAGCCGTTTGAAGGCAAACGATCTGTTCACACGCCCGATCCAAGGTATCGATCGCTTCTGTTTATCGATCGTATTTTGTTCCGGTTCCTCAAAACACTCTATTGTCGTCAATGCAGCGATTGGATACAAACCACTAGCCGAATGCTCTTCAAGCTATTGATTATTACACACCCTCAAATCGAATGCACGCTCTATGCATTAAATCATTTTTTTTTCATGATGCATATATTTTTAGTTTGCCACGAAATGTACAGTAGTGATGAGGGGGCTGCAAAAACGTTGCTTCTTGGCAGCTTCACGCGTTCCAACGCCCCTGAAATTTAATTCAAGCGGTACAACAATATTGTATGTGGTTTTGGAAACGCGAGTCAAATCTCTCCTGAGAAATGTATGCATCGCACATAGAAAGGGTTAATGCCGTAGTGGACTGTGTCAAAGGGCCCATTAAGGAAAATTATTAGCGTTCTGTATGATTGGGTAATTAATTACTTTTCATAAATGCAATTCACTTGTTGATTTACAAGGTATCGTTTAAAAAATAAACTTGATGCCAATCATCGAAAACTACTAAATCCAAATACATTGCACACGAGCATTTCACGGCTTTCCGAAAAAAAAATTCAGAATTTTAACGCGTTTCTAGGTTACGGTTTCTTATCGGAGCGCATTTCTGTGAAAGGAAATTGTTTTCCTGTGGCCAAAAACCGCTACGTACGTGGGACGCCAGGTATCAAATGTAGAAGTGGCTTGATGAGAAAGACTTCAAAATGCCACATAAGGTTTGCCTTTTTGACGTCGGTGCCAGTGTGATGACGCACCTTTACATGCGATGCGTAGTGGCGCACGCATGATGCCCGTTTTGGCCGCAGGGAATAAACATGCAGGCAAAAAAATGCGCTCAAAAAAGCGAAATCTTGAAAAGCTTTTAAATTAAGGTTGCGGAACGGCGGAAAATGCTGCGCATTTCTTATAGGATTGTAAAGCTGGTGAATTTTGTAATTTGGCATGATTAGCATCACGTTTGTAATTGAGACCTTACATCTAAAGTTAAATATTACAAAAATATTTGCTAAAAAGTAATCCATTACCCCATTGTACTGAACGCTATAATTTTCCTTCGTGGGCCCTTTTACAGTTACAACCCCGGCGACAATCTTCTTTTTGTTATATGGGTAGTTTTCGTAGAAGCGCGTTTCCAAGAACGCCCTGTATATAGCGGGTGCTATTTCTTATTCGAAACAGATTTTTTTTAAGAAGTTGTCTTTACTGCTTCGTTAATGCCGTCCTCACTATATGTTTCTTGAGCTCGGTGGACATTCGAGGGGCGAACAACCGTCCGTCTGGTGAGTAATTAACTAAAATTTGTTAATTAACTTTTTAAATATTAAAAATATACATGCGTACTTATATATATATATATATATATATATATATATATATATATATATATACATATATATATACACACCACATTCAATATCATGATATAAATTATACATCAAATGAATGAATAAAGAAATATCTATTCAGTAAGCATAACATTTTTATAGCATTTAGTAAGTACCTTTACTAACATTATAAAAGCGAACTTGCTTTAGTTGCGGCATTTTTCTTATCTGTGAGCTATGTTTAACTTCCCCGTATTCCAGGCTCACTCCTATGTTTCCCGGCAAGTGTATGAAGTTAAGCTTCGAATCAAAGCAAGAATAACAGTGGAAAAAATGGTAGGACTTGTTCACGGAGCGCAAACATCCCTATGACGCTAATTCTGCTAATATACGAGATTTATATGGCACTAAAATGACCACAAAAGATAAAAAGGCGGAAGAAGAAGTGCTGCAGAGAGCAGAGAGCCTGTGTTTTGCAGCGTTTCGCATTGCAGGTTTTGATATCCTTGATATTTGATATGTCTTTGTTTAACCTTTCAGGAGAGTTTGGTCACCACAAGAGGACAATGGACCGTACCCGTACGTCTGTGGCACCATAAAATGCAGTGATGGTGATTGTGTGATGAGGTAACATACAAGATGACATTGATGGTGATCATGATATGTCCGTTAGGCCTAGCAGCGGTCTTCGCTGTAGTTGTCTCCGCGAAGCTGCCATGGGCTGCTTACTTCAAGCAGGCTGGTCTCTGGCGCCTGGAGAAGGCTCCTCGCGTCCCCCACTAGCAGACGGGCCGGCCGAATGAACGGCGTCGCAGAGAGTCCAGCAATCTCGGGGGGGGGGGGGGGGGGGGCTCTAAGGATTGGCGCCTGTGTTGTCCGGGCGGGGGTCTTTAGGAAAGATATCCTTGACGTCTCCTAGCTTTCGGTCGAGCTTGTAAGCCAGCAGCGTAAACACCCTGTCGATAGGAGACTTGTTCTGTGCCACTGAACCGGCTGGCTTTCTGACGATGAAAAAGATACCTCTTACGCTCAGCTCGCTTCTTCTTCCTTTTGGCATTTTCCAAAGGGTACATCACCATTCCAAACTTACGCGAGGCCTCGGAAACCGTTAAGGTACTGTTTTCGGCCAGGTCTCAGGACCTGCACGCCGTGCACTACCGACATTCATCGTTCTGAAGTAAGTTCTCATGCTCAGCACTTGGTCTGGCTGCCACAAGCACGGAAATGGACACCGCGACAAGCCCATTAACATCTACGGACCCTTTCTCCGCCCAACAGGAAATGCAGCAAGCTAGATCAATGGCTACCAATGCTCCTAGCCCCTTATTCCCCGTCACGACCACCGTACAACCAGCTGTACCAGAGATCGAAACCAAAAACATCTGAAACTACAAACTCTCGCCCGCAAGTAAACTCGAACCATAATCACCGTTTGGCTTTCATCTGTACAATACCATCACACCATAATTAGACGCGGCGCCACTTTCCTTCATGGAATGGGCTACTTACTTAACTGTGGCAACACAGCTCTCCTGAGCTAAAGTAAATATAGCCATCACTAATATCACCGAATTTACTAGCGGTTCAAACTCGTAAAACAGTAAAAATACCGCGCACTATAAAGGTTTCTCTTTTTTTTTTTTTTGGTTGTGGTGCAGAATTAATTGGAAGGTAAGAGTTTTCAGGCTGCTCAACGTTTTAAGTTTTCGAGTATGCAGACATATGTTTTGAACGCGAGAAGAAACTTACCTTTGTACTCATATACGAGCAGCACGGACATTTCGTGTGTGTGATGACAACATTCCTATAGCAGTTAGGGCCACGACGCGTGTTACCCTACTGCTGTTTCTCCTTCCTATTTATACCTATTTTATGCTGCACGGCATTTCAGTTCTGCAAAATGCCAATGGCGTATTTTTAGCGTGACACATGTTGCTCTGCATGATTCTCTTAACTGTATGAGGTTGAAGGCCCCGCCATGCAGCAATGCGTTGGGCCCCTGCCTCCCTACCCGGTAATGCTGGTGAAAATCGAAATAAAGAATTGAATTAAACTAAACGAATGTTATTTATTGCAAATCAGACTCATTGTTCGGCTTTACTTTTTTTTCTTATCGTTTACATGCACAGGTAGGTACTGACCCAGTGTCAGCACGTAGTTCTTGACGCCTCTCTTGATTTTCGAGATGCTCTTCATTGCTTCGGCAGGTACACCCCTGCAGAAAAGCGCCGAAGTCATGTTCTCTTTAACAGTGTCTGAAAGTGAGCATATATATGTACGAAGTCACTTTAGTACCATTTTTAATTCCATAATTTTGAGAAGAAAGCACAGAAGAAAAAAAACGCCGTAACTAACCTATGTTTTGTCTGCGTGACTGAGAAATATTCCAAGCTATCAAGACCTTACGAATTACTTTTTGATATTTACTCCTATGTTCAAGCGCAGGGAGAAAATGCTCTTCCTAAAGCAATGCATTACCGAAACTAAATTTCAAATTGCTTGTTGCCTGCCTGCCTCAATTTCGATCCGCACACTACCGCCAGTTGGACCTCAAGCGAACGTTACAATAACTTTATGGTGTACTACTATATAAATGCGACCACACCGAATGCAGCTGCCAAACAAACAGGAGGTAACAGTTCTTGCGCTCATTTCCTGCTGCTATGTCGGGTGGGCTGGCGAAACGCTTACAGGCCATAGAGTTATATAGTGAAAGGTAAAGATAGGACACCGTAGCCGATTTGCGGCCAAGATGAGCGCATCTCTTACCCTCTTCTCAGCGGCACTACTGAGTAAACTATTTTGAAGTTATTCAACGTTTTTGATAATAAATACTTCGGCTGCAAAGTTTGCTGTTTTAGGAATAATTCAGGTATTTGGTATGCTTCAATAAATTTCTATATTTACAAAACATATATCACGTGATTTATGGCGTCGGCCGAACCGCCGAGCGCCCATGGGATTCGCAGGTCCCACGTGGTCACTCCTATTCGCTTTCTACTTTATCGGCCCACTTCGAGAGCAGGGTAGTCCGGCTTGCTGGCCGCCTGCACGTCGCGATCTTCTGAAACAAGCTTTCTGCTGCAGTAGCTTTATTCAGGTTGTCTTCCTTTGAACAGAAGTTACGTTCACGGTGTTTCTTTCACGTATCTGTGATGCTTCTTGACCAAGTGTGCGTGACACAATAGGGCTAAACCAGCGGCACACATTATCGTATTTCGCTTCGGTGTATGTTTCTTTCCACCACAATTTGACTGTGCTTTGGCAACGAACATTCTGAAGGAACCTTTGCTGACGACCCAATTGACGTCCTCCGTTTTTCTCTAGGGTGCCCGAGTGATATCCAACGGAAGATCATTCTGTGTTCTCTGTTACACACGCAATGGTAAGACAAATAAAAAGACGGGAGTTAAGTTTTTTTTTTAATTCAAAGTGACCTTAGGTACGTAATTCGAGGCAAGCGCTCAATGGAGTAAAGAAAATAATGTCTCTCAAGACACTGTTACTTCAAAATTAACTCGACAGCCACTATTACTGCTATGGTTTACGTGTTACGAACCGCTAAGAGCCTCCTGTTCTCCACTCAGAGGTTGTAGCTTCAGTTAAACAGGATAGACAAAAGTAAAAGTGCTAAAACTTTGTTGCCTACAAGTAAAAGTTGTCCAAAATTGTTTGCCAACATAAACCGGATAAAATTGTTGACAAGGGACATAATTAATTTTTCTTAATTCCAATCCACTTGTTTTTTCACAAAGAAATACAAAGATGTGCAGATTTATTTCATGCTCAAAATAAAAAGATATCCTAAGCTACCTCGCCAGGCAATGGAAAATTGATAATGTTTTAGTGGGTTCGGGACACATGAGACCATTTGCTTAATCAGTATGGAAAACTCCCTGTCAGTGCGAAGCACTTGACACTTCACTTAGCAATGACAAACCAAGCAATGCCAAAATCAATGCAAATAATGCGCAGTCTTTTTGTTTTCACTCCCGCGCAGTTTCTTTCACCCCTTCGTTATGCATGATGTCGGTAATAAAAACGATATGGTTTGAAAGCAAAAAGGCTTGGCTACGCTCTGCTAGCTGTCCTGAGCTTATAGGAATATCCGGCGCAGAGCAAATCGTGGGGCACCGGATTTGTAGCTGACACTTCACTCCAAATGACTTCTAATCCTGCGAAAACAAGACTCGCCAAAACTGCAGTCCTTACTGTTTAGCCGCAAATAAATCAGACGTCTGTAAAAGCGCACTGTAATAGCTTGCTCCACTCACTATACGTACGACGTTACGTTATTATCCTTTGCGTTTAGGCAATGCCAGCTCCATTTGTCTATTGCCAGCTCGACATCAGCAGCTGTTCTCTGCCAGTGTTGGTATTATGTTTGGCGTCAATTTGACTTGACACGTTTTTGTATCGTTGTCAGTAGTATTTTGCCTCTCTGGTTATTCGTCTAGTACATTATCATCTCTGTCAACCTAGCTCAGTGTATTGCTAAGTTTCAATGCCAGGCCAAGTTCTTCACAAGAGAATTTACATAGACCAAGTTCCGTCTCCTTTAAAGTATAGAAATTTGCTTCCTGCTTTGTAGAGGGGCACATTCGCTCTCACAACACGACCGCACCACAAAGCAGTGATTTCACGATTGCAGGGCAATCTAATCCCGGTTCATATCAAAATCCTGAGGAGTAAATATTGCTTCGGCTAATATCATATTAATAACTTTTTTTATATGTCAAACTTCTTTGTATTAAGTTATTTGTATGAGTATGTTTTTTTTATAAGACGCACTGCAATTTTGAAGTAATTGACTTGTATAGGATTATGGTCCCAGAAAATATTTTCGTACCACTTACTCTTGTTGAGCTCAAAACACTCCTTCAGCCAGGCGACAATGTGGCCATTGTATACCTCCAATTTTCGACAATCGAAAAATAGGGACAATTTTTGTCTGTTCCGTAATGTAAATACAAAGTTTCAAAAAATTTTGCAGAATTTTTATCATTCAAAAAATACAAAAGGGCGTCCAGATTAACAAAAACGCGGGAGCCGAAGAGGTCTACAAGAGCGATGGCACGCGAGCCAGCGAGGGGAGGACTAAACAAAAAGAAGAGGAAAGGAAAGGGAGAAGTGACCAGAGCGAAAACGCCAAAAACAAAACTACCGCTACCGAAACAGGAACCAAATTATGATTTATAACGCTTGTTAGGAGCACTAGCTGCCAAATTGGTCTATCTGGGCCGGTGGGGCCTATGGAAGAGTAGATCCGTTTTTTACGTATTCTATACTACTTTACTAATAGGTTGCTTACAGAAGTTTATTTAATCTATTCATGTGCTGCTGTCGAGTCCATACCGCCGAGATAAAATTAAAAGCGCAGTTTAGCGAAAAAGACAAAACAAACGCATAACCACCACTATCTCTCTTACAAAAAAAGAAAAAAAAAGAGACGTTTTAGAAAGAATGTTTTTCCTCGATAGCCACTATCATATGCGTGCGCCCCGAGGCTTTTTATTTTTTTCCTCCTGATTATCCTTAAACCGGTCACATGCCAGTAAAGAGCACACAGCGGGCTATCTGCCTAGCGCTCGCGAAAGTGTTTTCCGGCTTCTGAGTGGTAATGATTGTGGCTGCGTTCTCGTTCACGTTGGTGGCGTACGCAGTATGGACACTTCTCTTTAACGCGCCGGAGTTGCGGCGAATTGCAGAGACAGTGGCCACTTCGCTGCTCGTGGCATGGATTTCCTACAAGCTGGCAATCTACATACGACGGACATTGTTTGGCCACACGCTGCCCAGTGCGGGGAAAGCGGTACTCATCACAGGTAACACTCGTTTTCAAATGGATGACAACAGTCAGTGTGTTGTGTGCATGTTTAGACACCGGGAAGCTCTCAGCCCCAAGTGCGCGTCTCGTGCCCACGCTGTAGATGAAAAATTTCGTAAGTGGAGTACATCCGCTAGCCTCCGGTTTTCAGCGTGCACCATGCCATAGCGATTCACAGCCGCATGCAGATACGATGCTAATTCAGATCGGAACGTGCATGGGTGGGGATGGAACCCAGGATACTAGAGTTCGGCAGCATGAGCTTTTGGTCCAAATCTGCTAGCTGTTGTGCGGGAACGCCAGGGTGGAGAAAAATATGATAACGATTGAAATAATTCTTCAAATGAAACCTTTCCCATAAAGTATTTTTGTATATAGTTTTTAGTTACCGTTTTCGCATAATTCATCTTTTTTATGTGTATTTGTTTTATTGATATAAAAAAATCAATCTAGAAATATATATATCGGGTTGAAAACGAGCAATACACATCGCTCCTCTGAGCAATTAGGATCATTGAGCTTTTTTTCTACATTCCACATCGTTCGCTATTTACATAACTTTCTACTGCAAGCAAAGTCGTACGTAAAAAAAAAAAAACTGGAAGGGAAATGTTTTATGCAAGCAAATCAGAAGGCGAAAAAAAACAAAAATCAGCAGAACCCATCCTTTGGGAAGGATTATCTACGTTAATGCGAATAGCATCAAACGGTGCGGAGTTATGCGCGTTCGTCAGGTGGCCGGCACACTCTAGATACGCCAGCCCACTCTTGAGGCGATTCTAAATTTGTTGACACTTTCACAGCCCTGCGCACGATCTCCGCAGCCCAGCACGTGCGTTTGTGTCACTTAGGAAGGCGAGCAAAGCACGCGCCATACGCACAAACACTCAAAATGGTACCGACCAGACTTTCTGGCGTCTCAGCTAGTCTCAACCAACGGTACTCTTACGGTTGTTTATATCTTTACCATAGGACGCGCTTTACAGCGCTGTCACATACCGGTGCGCGCGCGTTCCATGCACGAGGGCTCATTCCGCTCTCGTGAGGCTGACCACGGCC
>JAZHYW010060702.1:0-5000 GCA_037355805.1 Ixodes ricinus | reverse complement strand
TACCATGCAGTAGTGGTTACACGAACGCACGCTGATGCTGATTCTCCGTACAGCGTGATGCCAGTCAGCAGTCACGCTGAACTGACCGACAAGATAGTGCGACATGTTGACCCTCTCGATGACTGCCAAACATTACGCTGTCCAAATGATCCACACAACCCTTCCTTCCAGTTGAGCTCATGCTGCGTATAGACCAATTCGCTCTTTCCATACAAGCCCTCACAAGGTGTGGGAAAAGGCGCAGTTTCCGCACGAGGTGTGGGCACTGCACGTGCGTAGGGAGCGCGTCAAGTGGACCGTCTGCGCGTGCGCAATGCCGATAACAGCACCACCGCAGGGGCGGGACGTCAGCACCGCATGTTGGCCTATACGTGCCTCGTAATTCAATCACCGATTAGCTGTTCGTTGATTTCAGAATTCGAAAAACAACCTACGTCTCCACTACCATGCAGCGTGCACAACTCCCATGAAATTCCCGCGTTAGTTAAGCATATCGCACGAAGAGATGGCGTTGGTTACCAGCCGATTGAAATGTAAGACGCATAACGCCGTGGCACAGCCAGCCATTCAGGATCCCCAAAGCTCTCGTCTCCGCGGCCACTGCGTCCTCTTTTCTCATCTGCCTCTTTTTTGTTACTTTGTTATTATAAGCGGGATCCCGACCCGCTTCAGTGCAGTGACCGCCACGCCCCTCCTTCCCACCCGAACGCCGTCATTCATCGCAGTTTTGCTTTTCTTTTTTATGCTCTTCTTCAAAGCCCTTCCGCCCCTTCCCCGGTGATCGGGCAGGGAGTCAAGAGGTCCAATCTTGACTCGTTGGATCTCTTGACTCGTTGGACCTCTTGACTCGCCATGGATCTCTTGACGCGTTGGATCTCTTGACCCATATTGGATATTTTGACTCATGTCTGCCGAGTCAAGAGATCCAACGCGTCAAGAGATCCAATATTGAATCTCTCGAGGTGTTGGACCTCTTGACTTGCCATGCAATCGATTATTCGAAAAAGGAAAAAAGGCTGCCTATAAAAAAATACGAGACACGAAATAAAGAAGAGGAGAAAGCAAAGAAGCACGGACTAGGTGTCTTCATGTCAGCTTGGCGTCGACCTCCCCGACCTTGACCCATGCCATGTTTTAAAACTCGCAATGCAGGTCTGCTGCACGTGTTACGTTTGGTCTCGGAAGGTCCAGAATATTCTTATTCTTCTTTTTTTCTTTTGCAGAATGCTTATTGCGCTTCAAGCGCATTATCGTAAAGGGGGGGGGGGGGGCAAAAAAAGTCAGCTGATTTCATCTGTCTCTTTTCTGTTCGTGTATTCATATCCTTCTTTATGCACTGTAGGTTTTATGAGAAAAAATAGTCACTTGAGGTGGCGCAAGGTACCAATGTAAGGGAATTATAATATTCCTTTTACCAAAAAATGCCAGCGGACGAAGCGCACTCAAACGCCGAACCAGCCTTTACACTATGTCCCGTAACCACTACGAACACAAAAGACGACGAGACAATCACCTCCTATCCTGAACGCGAACTGATGCTCAGTGTTACCAACTTGTTTTTGCGGGCGCCGCTAAATTAAGATCAGGAGGTCACTGAACAGTCGCTAGATTAGCCAGGATGTCGCTAAAATACTCGCTGAATTCCCAAAAGCTTATTATACCCTTTTATAGTAAGTGAATCTCAAATAATCATATCTCAGGTATTTTGTGTTTCTCTGTCAGCCGGTGCTTCCCGAGATCAGAGTACTTGGTCCCAAGTTCACAACTGCAATATTTGCACTCGGCAACTTTTGTCCCACATTTTTGGTCTTGCAAACCAGCCAGTTGCACAGCATAGGATCCTTGAGCCATTCATCTCGGAATTTCTGGCTGTACTTCACTTTCGGCATCTAAGCATCGAAACGCGAACCGAAGCTTTCGAATCCGAAACGATGCAGCGAGGCTAGCGAAGCGGCTGCGCTCTTGGCTGGCGGTAGCAACGTTTGGCGAAGAGCACGTGGGTACATGGGCGCGGGAGAAATGGTCTGCAGTGCTGACAGTCTTGACATTTTTTTAAGCGCCCCGCTAAATTGAGCATATATCCAAAGCAAACTCGGCTAGAGAAGCAAAAGCGTTTAGCCCGCGAGCATCTCTAAAATTGTTCAAAATAACAAGATTACGGTTGAACACCAAAGTCGCTAAAAAAGTCGCTAGCCGCTAAATTAAGAACTAACTAAGAATTAAACTAACACAAAAGGCCACGAGATCGGCAACCTTTCAACTTAAAAGCCGCTGCACAATTCGCGCTTTCAACTTTTGCAGGCCTTCTCCTTTCCTATATCCTCTCCACTTTTTGCCTTTGCACCAACTTGACTTCCCTCGTAGCTTAGGAGAGGGCGCTCAGAGGATTATTTTCCTGCAGAAAACCGAGGTTGTACGTCGGCCTTTAGAGGAACCATCGTTGTGACGCGGGTCCAAACCAAAAATAAGGCTTATTTACAACATTCCTGTGTTATATTTTTCCACGAACACTGCTGAGGTTGAACCCCAGAACACTACTATTATTTCATTCAGAAATATGCTTAGGAACCTCTTTGTATCCACCTCGGGCAAAAATAGACTAAAACCATGGTTGGGATGTCTCTGTCAAGGTCAGAGTAAAACGCCAGCTAGCAGCATATATTGCTGGGGCGTGTTATGTATCTGGCCAGTGATAGTCACTATCAGCCATTGATAACCATCAGAACTCGTATGATTGAAAAAAGGACTGCTAGAATATTTTGATAGGATCCAGTAATTCTTCAAAAGTAAGCTGAAGAGGTTCTTAAGAATGAGTTGAATTGAATTGAATTAAAGTCAATTTTCCATCCTGTCAGTTTTCCATCCTGTATATCTAAATGCGACAGCCACTTACAACTAAAATATTGTCACGAATGACGGGAGAGGAGGCAACCAAGAACTGAAGAAATAAACAGAAGGAAATAACTGGTGTCGCGGGCGTCGATGTCGGCGTGACAGCACAATCAAACCCGGCCAGAAAACTATACGCCATCTCACAAATTGCGTGCAGCAGGTACGACCGCTAACGCGTTGCTTTTAAAAGTTCCATAAAATTAAAAACAAGATCCCGTTTTTTTGTTTGATTGTGTTCTTGACTCAAGCTGCCAGTAGGCAGTTTTAGTAGACCGTCCCGATAACACCGATAACGATACCCGATAGCCCCCGGCGCCTTTCCGCGTGCATCGCTTGGTTATCGGGTACCGTTACAGGGGCTATCAGACGGTATATTAAAACCCCCAATATTGCACGATTTGTAGCATTTTGCTTTTATTTTATTTTTCGCCCTCATCATCATACCCCTCCCCCTCGGAATCGATCGCATAGAGAGTCAAAAGGTCCAACAAGTTGAGAGATCCAACGTGGGATCTCCTGACTCGTTGGACCTTTTGACTTGTTGGACCTCGCGACCCATTTTGGATCTCTTGACGTGTTGGACCTCTTGACTCGTTGGACCTCTTGACCCATATTGGATCTCTTGACGCGTTGGACCTCTAGACTCGGCTGTCGCGTGACTATCTCTTTACGCGTTGGACCTCTTGACCATTAGTGGCACGCAGCCAAGGGGGTGTTCAGGTGTCAGAACAGCCCCCGAAATTTTACATTAATACAAAAATATATTTTTTTTTATTGTGGCTGTGGTTGCACCAGCACCTTGAAACACTCCCCAAAAAATGTTTTCTGGCTACGCCAATGCCAGGATCCCTGTGTTTTACAACGCCAGCGTGCGCTCCATGTGCTCTGAACTCCGGTGCGTTTTCCCAGTCGGCCAGCAATCCCCCTAGGAGTGTACCTACATCTGAGTTCATTTGGCAACAACTGCCTCTGAGCGGACCAAGTATTTATTTTCTAAAGAGCTGTATTCATCCCGGAAAGTATTTTGGCGAGTCGCCTCGAAACAACGTGAGTGAGACAACGTGTTTTGCTTATCATTTGTTTGCGTCCTTGCAATCTCGACATCATAACACAGGTTGCGACACTGGCTTCGGAAACCTCTTGGCAAGGAAGTTGGCTGCCAAAGGCTATCACGTCTACGCCGGTTGCCTCTTCTCGCAAGGAGACGGAGCTCGAGAGCTGGCACGATGCAGAGGTGTTCAAGTTATTCAAATGGATGTCGCCAGTGATGACGACGTCCACTCAGCGTACGAAGACGTCACCAAGACTCTGGGACAAAACGGTAATTTGATTTCGTACAAGTAAAATGATGAGAAACGTCAAATCAGCTCTGGCATTCAAAGCGCCGAGAGCTTGACCAATCGAACGATGCTTAGTTAACGCTGATACCTGTCCTGATCTTACATGACGCATATGGTGTTACGCTACGTTGCTGCTTTCCTACCTGACGCCCTTATTCCTAATCCTTCACACACCGAATGCTTAACAGGGTGACCAGATGGGATGAGCCACGAACCGGCAGTTTTATCTCAAGTCAGCGTCGAAATCAGCCAGCGAGTCGGCAACAGTCGGTCGTATGAGCCATGGGTAACAGCAAAAATGAACAGCCGCTGAAATGACGCTCGTGCGCATCATAGTCTCGTCATAATTCCGCTATTTTTTCTTAGATTTCTTGTGCTCCTGAAGCCACGGACGCGCTCGCTTTACCCTCATTCTGTTTCAGCCCACTGTACATTAACAATGTTCTAACAGACGAAGTACCTCGGAAAAGTTCCTTCGTGTATCTACAGGCAGGATATGAGAGCGTTGGGTCGTCTTATTTAGATGTTGGGCCTCCACCTCGCGGTGGTTGCCTTGCGTCATACACTGAAGTGCATGCGCAGACTTGGTGGCTGCAATGCAGAGCACAGGATCGCGGCTCCTTAGGCGGCGGGCTCGAATCTTGGCCGAGGAATCCGCAATCGGGTGGAGTCCTTTGGCTGACAAGGAAACGTGTAACCGAGATTTCAGTGGCACGTGAAAAGTCCCAGGTGGTTTTCAATAATTATAAAGTTTTCTGCAGGGACATG
>JAZHYW010060700.1:0-10473 GCA_037355805.1 Ixodes ricinus | reverse complement strand
AGATTGATTCAAGGGCGCTGGAAGCCCAAGTGGACTAAGTCGTCAGAGACAGCATGGTGTCATCGCGGTGCTGTGCTGCACCTGTGGCAGGCTTCTGAGCCGTCCCAGCGTCCTCCAGCAACTGAAAGCTGTCGTGTCCGATCCTTAGCAAAGTACGGACAAACTCGGAGGGTGTTGATTATCCAGACAGGACGATAGTCAACGCTATCCCGGGTTTGACGATCTTGAAAACCACGCCATCCAGCCCAAGATACCGTGTTCGTCGATTCAAAAGCATTTGCGGAGCAATTTTGACAAATCAAAAAAACAAAGTGGGCGATCGAGCAAAATTTAGAATAAAAAAGCGCCAGAAAGCACGGCACAAAGTTGAAGAAACACAACCACACACACAAACACACATATACACACACATTACAGGCTCATTAAGCGTGTTTCTCGGCTTTTGTCACGTCCTTCTTGCTGGTACATACTATGTCGATCAATCAATTAGAATATCAAACTACTATCTTAGAGCCGTGTGTCTTTAAGCATCACACACGGAAGAGCTAACGAATTTCAACAGGCCACTCAACACCCTTTTCTCCAAATCCACACAAAACCACACCTAATTGAAAGGGGATTAGCATTTCCCTCACCTTGTGAGCCCGTCAGTCTCATCCCTCGGAGCCGCCCTCTCAATATTTTCTTCCTGGATATTTTTCTTGTACCTGGGAAGAGATACGCTGCAGATAAAAGTTTTTAGTGAATAATGTGCAATGAACAATGATACAGTGCTATTAATTGTAGAAGTGACGTTAACCAGCTTGTGTCAGGGACTTCCACGTGCTTTACTGAAATCTATTCATTTAAATACTATGTCTGTAAAGAACAAGTTAATTTGTGTAAAGTGATTTTTTACCTGAATTTTCACTTAATTTTTTTGCCATCATGTTAACTATAAGATTTGGAGCACGAGTGAATATGATGTGCTCAGCTTACCAAACTATACGACTTACTATTTAAATTAATCCTATGGACGAGGCCCTTGGATTTGCGTTACTACTCTGCGACAATGCTTAATGTCAGTTACATGATTTTCGTTACAGTTTAATTGCGGTTGGACTATAAAATACTCTCTCAGTGTTCAGATAACGCTTTGTTGTACTTTGTATGTTACCGGCCACCTAATGGAGATAAGCCTGATAAGTTTTTTTTTAAATCCCACGACCAATTCCTAGTTTTCGTTGGTTAGAACAAAAATAGATTAATTTGACTGGAGGAGTTCAAAACATCAACCTGAGTAACAATAGCCAAGCTGCCGCGAAAGGTTAGCACTGATATATTATCCAATGGTTTTTTTCAACATTGATTAATACGCTGGCTATCGTCACAAGCGAATGCCAATCCATCTTTCATCTGTTTATTACAAATTTCTTGCAGTCGTGAGCTGAGGCGGGAGTGAAATCCTGCAGCTTTAGTGACCATCTCCTTGTGTTCCTTTGTGAAGAAAGAACTCAAATAGCAACTAACAAAGGCCCAAAATGTATGTGCTTCAATTAGTTACGGAGGAAGCCCTTATTTTTTTCTCTGCGTTTGCATTGCTGCGGGAACATTGGAACAGAACAGGCACATTCATTGAGGCGAATAAAGACTCACAATAAGTTTATTGACATTTTGAAAAAGGTATATACTGACCACTTATTTATTAAAAAACGTAGATGCACAGCGTAGAAAACACGCAACCCGTGGGTTACGACAGAGGTTGCGTAAAGAAATAGAAAATTAGAGACAAAGCTATACAGATGCTTCCTGAATACTCGTGCACTTGGTGATTTGAGGCCCTTCAAGCAGGTACCAGAATAAATTGACGAAGACGCTGCGATTCTGCGCGGACAGATACCACTCCTCAGCTTAAACGATAAAGCAATCGCCATGACGTTTTGTGTTCCAGAACTAAACGAACTATTACATCGTGGTTCTCCGCATGCACCTGTCTCGAAACTACAAGTAAATGGAAGGGAATGGTCTGGCGTCGAATTAGCTGACGCTTTTAATTATTTCTTTGCGAACCTGACTACACATGGTAACTCGTCGGCTGCTCTCGAATATGTGAGTACTTGAAATGACAAATTAATGTTTCCACAACCGGTCACCCCGCCTGAGGTGATATCAGTAACCAAATAACTAAATAATAGCAGTAGCTGTGATATTGATGCCCTCCAGATACGGCCTGTAAAGCATGCAGCGGATGCAATCGCGCCTATCCTCACTGATATATTTGACACCTGTTTAGAGAGAGCTGTCTTCCCATAAAAAAATGCAAGAAGAAAAGATTACAGTACTTTACAAAAAAGGAGATAGAAATGATCTGGGAAATTATAAACCATTTTTCATCCTGCCAATTTTTTTAAAGTTATTTGAAAATGTTTGCGCTCGAGACTTTCGAGATTTATTGATAAGTATAACTTGCTGACGCCACACCAATTAGGCTTTTGTAAAAACAAATCAAGTGAACTAGCATTATTTGATCAAATATAATATATACTCACACAAGTTGTGTACAAATCCGTCGTTCTTGGTGTATTTGTGATTTTTTCAAAGGAATTTGACTTAGTGATTTATGACATTTTGCTGGAAAAGCTTAACTACTACGGTATCCGGTGGTACTAGAGCTACACTGAGCAGCCGAGCTGATAGAGCTTTGTCGCTCGTGCGCATGAACTCGTGCCTTGCGCCCATGCCTAGAACGTTCCGGCTCTGGGCCGATCGCCATACTAAACCTGTGGTCTTACCAAGCTATCGTGTCCCCGTTCCCTGGCGCAACTTGCAACAGAACTTGCAACATGGTGTCAGAAGTGGGATGCCGCCAACGATGAGCCGATTTCAAGAGTTCTTCAGCGGGCACCTACTGCGGCAACCAGTGACCCACACGAAGGTAGGAGACTTTCTCTCGGGAATCGTTGGCTGCAGCTACGCGATAAATTATGCCTTCCTTTGTCATATTACCCCTGGAAGCATTTTGCTTCTCATCGCCGACCGAGTGGCCGAAGTGGAAAAAAGCGTTTTGAACGTTTGCGACGTCCTCCGGACTTATCGCGGAGCCCGAGCAACTCCAAATAGATGCTTTGCTTTACATCTTGGGAAACCAAGTGGAAGATACCTATGTCACGTTCCAGCTGTTTGCCAAGGAAGCCAAGAAGTTTACAGTCATCATGGAGCAGTTCAACAAGTATTTTATCCGCGACGACGCGTGATCTTCGAACGAGTCGTTTCAACACGAGAGTTCAAGAAGAAGGCGAGTCTGCGGAAGATTTTGTCACGGCTCTCCACGCGCATTTGAAGCACTGGGACTACGCCGAGCTTCAAGAAAGCTCGTCAAAGATCGTCTAGTAGTAGGAATAAAAGATCAGAAGCTCTCACCAAGACTTCAACTCGACGCCGACCTCACGCTTTAAAAGACTCTTGAGACGGTCCAACACCCGAAGGAAAATCCATCAATGTAACGCTGTCTGGCAGTCGATGTTTTCTAGTGGACACCTGTCTGTGCCTGATTGTACGTCAAGCACGTCTGATTGGCCAACAAGTTACTCTGACCGACAGTCAAACTCCAGTCAGACTCCGCTTGTCGGCTTTCTGATGGTTTCCTGGTGGCAGTCGGCCGCCGCGAAATGCCGTCAAGATTTCTTGGTGGCGATTCTGACTGTACATCGATTGTCTCTGACTGTACGTCAAAAGCTTTGACGTGCAGACAGACGTACGGTCAAAGGACGTAAAGTTCGTTCGGATACCACTATTTCGTCAAATCTATGAATACGAAAAATAATCTATGCACGAGAAAACGATTTCGGAACGTGAGCCCATAAAACCGCTGATGTTAGAGATATGACAAGCAGGGCACCCGACAACCCTGATCAGAAGCCCGCCGAAACGCCTAACATGCCGAGCACGCCAAACTGGCCAAACGCGCCACTTTCTACTTTCGCCACTTTCGCTTCGCCCATAGAAGCTTCGCCGAGCTTCCATGAACGATCGCTCTCAACTCGTTTTGTTTGCGCGCTTGTGCCACCCTGTCGATCCAGCCCGGGCTCTACAATGTCTTATGTTTTAGTAGAATTTCTCCTCGACAAGACCCAGTCTGTCGTGAGTTCCGACTATAGCCTCGTTTACATGAAAGCGACTTCAGCACATCGACTCCACTCGTTCTTCGAACGAAGCCGACGCGGCAACGGACTAGAAGGTGGCGCCACGCCGTGTCAAAGCTCGAAGTTATGCAGTTCCGGCACCAGCCGCACCACGTTTTCCGGTTCGTCGCACGTGGAGGCATTTCGACGCGTTCAGTGAACGTAAAGTTCGTGCCCGCTGTCTTCGGTGCTGTGGAAGAAGTTACGAGACGGAAGAAACATCAGAACCCAAGCGTTTAGTGCTCCAGGCCGGGCCGCCGGGTCACTCTGGACCAGAGGCGACGTGTGTGCGCACGCTTTGAGGACGCGGAGTCCGAAAGGCTGCCGACCTCGCCGATCGCGACCGGACCCCGAGTCCGAAAGGCTGCCGACCCATTGCAGTTTGGCTGGGCATCTGGATGCGCTGGTGTGCTTGGTGACAATACTTGGACAACTCGGATACCGCTTGCCCGCCGGAACTTCCCGATGCACTCAACACTGGATACTGTGCTTGTGCGTGCTGTGTGTGTGTTCCGTGCACCGTGTTTGGTGACGACACGCGCCTTGCATTGTCTGTTGCAGTGGGCGGCAGCGCTTCGAGAGTTTAGGTTTTTGCGCTCGCGTCGGTCTGCCGGCCGGCGCTCGCCCGACGGCGACGTTCGCGCTGCGGGCGCACGGATACTGACGCGCCTATCGTTGCCCTGGATGGATACCCACTGACCTCGGCTTTGAATCTTTATATAGTGCGAAGCTGCCGACCCATTGCAGTTTGGCTCGGCATCTGGATGCGCTGGTGTGCTTGGTGACAATACTTGGACAACTCGGATACCGCTTGCCCGCCGGAACTTCCCGATGCACTCAACACTGGATACTGTGCTTGTGCGTGCTGTGTGTGTGTTCCGTGCACCGTGTTTGGTGACGACGCCTGGACGACCGTGTGCGCCGCCGGAATTACCGCTACGCTCACCACTGGACTCTACAAAAGTGTTTCGTGTTATGCCCTTAGCCGTTACAATCGAGAGATCGTCGCAATTTCAGACCCAGTCCGCCTGGGTCTGAAATCGCGACGATCTCTCGGTTGTAACGGCTAAGGGCATAGCACCAAATTCTTTGTAGAGTCCAGTGGTGAGCGCAGCGGGAATTCCGGCGGTGCAACGCCTGGGTCTAAAATTGGGGCTGGAAATGCGCGGTTTCAGGGTGGATACGAACTGGTGCCCCAATTTTGGGTCTATGCGGAACCGGCATTTTGCATTCCGGCCTGTATCTGACATTTTCATATGGGTCCCTTTTACCTGAAAAACGCAAATTTGGAAGGTACAGTCAGAGGCAATTTGACCTGCGACAACGGAGCGCGCGGCCACGGGGAACAATTGCCGTATGCAGCGCTGCGTTCGCTTTTTCGCGCTGGGGAAGAGGCTACGGGAGCAGTCCAGGTTTCGCTGCCGGGGGAGGTCGAGTCAACACAAATGCCCCTCGCGCTAGAATGGCCTTCAATCATATCAGATAAGCTCTTTTTTGCACAATATTATTCCTGCGTTTTATCTTTCGCCTTCTCTTTGTAAATTTTGACTGTAGTTCCTCAAGGGGTCAAGCGCTCCGCTGTTTCATTTTGATCATGGAAAGTAAGTTAAGAATGACTAAAAGTTACTTTTACTTTTACGTTCACTTTTAGTTATATATTTGTTAGACTGAACCGCGAACCGTAAACTGAGATCAAGTTGTAATCATTACGTGCGAAAGAACTGATAGTAATGCCCGACGGCTTTACAAACTCATGCTAAGATATGTGCGCCAGAACGGAAGCAAACCAAGATAGCCTTGCCAAAGGAACAATAAAAATACTTAAAAAATATAAGTCGGCGTATTTTGCTAACCGCTTTGAAATGCCGCGCCGCATGGCCGGGCCTTCGTCATGTCTCCCTTCCGTCTTAATCACCCCCCCCTCCCCCCACTTCTACAGAGTGGACCAGTCCGCCGAGTCTCGTTCCCAGAGCGCCGCGGCGACCGCTGCGCCCCATGCGGCATTTTGCCTGCTCCGCCGGCGTTCACGTTGTCGCAGGTCAAATTGCCTCTGACTGTACATTCCATCAAAGACCACCACATACGTAATTTGGGACATTCCATCAGTGGCAGTCAGACGTCATCTGATGGACCATCAGGGCACGTTCCACCAGGGTTGCTGACTGGCAGTCAGACGTCATCTGATGGACCATCAGGGCACGTTCCATCAGGGCTGCTGACTGGCAGTCAATGTCCCAAATTACGTGTCTTGATGGAATTTTCAATAGGGCAGGTAGTAAGCGTGCGTCAATGGCAAGCTGAGCTCAATCCCGACAAGTCCACAGTCCACAAAGTCATCTCGGTGCGTCAACAAGGACCAAACCAACGACGTTCCGTCAAGAAGTCTGGGAAATCTGCACACCCGAACGACGAACGAACTCACCCAAAAGTGGAGGCATCTTCAAGCTCGAGCAAGAGCGGCGTTCAGAGACCGTGTCGGTGGTGCGGAAGAGAGCAGCATATCCGCGCCCCACGCCTAGCGCGGTCAGAAGTGTGCCGTAATTGCCTCAAGAAAGGACATTATTCGCCTGTTTGCAGGCCTCGACGAGTTGATTTCGTTGAACTGGATAAAACCAACAGCGAACAGGAATTCTTAGGAGCAGTCAAGTCCTTCGAAATTTGGAATGGGAGACTACCATCCTGGTTAAAGGCCGACCCGTAAAATTCAAAATCGACACGGGCGCCAACGAAACTATCCTTTCACAAGCAACATTCAACATGCTCTAACATCAGCCTCTGCTTCCAGAATCACCTCGTCAACTCTACTTGCCCGACGAAAAGCTTCTCGCAACTAAAGGCGTTGCAAGACACGAACTCGACTACTCAAGACGACTACGTGCTTCACGACGTCCACACGTGCTTGCTCGGGAAGTCCCCCATCAATGATCTGCTGATGCTCACATTAGTCAACGCCTTCGCCCAGAAAGTAATCCTGCAAATCGAATATCCTTCACTGTTCCAAGGTCTCGGCAAGTTTCAAAAAGAACACCGCATTCGCTTGCACGATGGAGCGGAACCATTTTGTATCAATTGTCCTCGCCGCATCCCGATACCCCTGTACGAGAAAACAATGTTGGAGGTACAGCGAATGCAGACAATCGGTGTCATTTTTCCCGTCAACGAACCAACCGAATGATGTGCGCCCATGGTAGTCGTCCTCAAGCCAACTGGATCGGTAAAAATCTGCGTCGACTTTACTGGTCTAAACCATCATGCTCTGAGAAAATGGTATCCCATTCCTTACGTTGAGCACACGCTCAGACTGCTCCTCGGCGCGAAGATATTTTCAAAGCCAGATGCTAATTCGGGGTTTTGGCAAATTTCACTGGACGAAGGCAGCAGGAAGCTCACCACCTTCATTACGCCGTTCGGGAGGTTTTGCTTCAACAGACTGCCTTTCGGCATATCGTCTGCTCAAGAGCACTTTCGAAAGCAGTCGGCTAGTTTTTTGCAAGGCATTAACAGAGTGGTTTGTCACATGAACCACATCCTCATCTGGGGCTCAACTGAAGAGGAACACAACAAGACGCTACGCACCGTACTGCAGCGATTAACCAAAGCTGGATTGACGCTAAACGTAAACAAGTCCAAGAGCTAACGTTCTTAGGCCATCAACTAGACCACAACGGCATCAGACTTGATAAAAGGAAGGTAGATGCACTTTTGAAAATAAAACGCCAAAGAAACCAATGTGAGCTGCAAAGAATACTGGTTATGGCCACGTACCTTGCCCGCTTTGTGCCAAACCTTTCAGAGGTTCTTCAGCCACTTTAATTCTTGTTGTCGAAGTAGCAGGAGTTTCTTTGGGACTCTCCACAGCAACAAGCATTGGGCAAGTGGAAGACAGTACTATCTTTTTTCTCCGTACTGGGAGTTTACGATCCTGAGAAGCATACAGTCGTCAGCGCAGACGCTTCCTCCTTCGGACTTGGAGCATTGATCCGGCAGCGACAACCAGATGGCAAGGTTGCTGTCATTGGGTACGCTTCAAGATTGCTCTCAGACACCGAAAGCGCTACGCGCAGATCGAGAAAGAGGCTCTTGCATTATTCTGGGCATGCGGAAGTTCGAGGACTACCTGGATGGAAAAATGTTCAAGCTGGAGACCGACCACAAGCAGCTCGTTCCCATTCTCATGACAAAAACTCTCGACGACTTAACTCTCAGACTCCAGGGGCTAGATATGAGGATGATGCGCTACCAGTACAGCGTAGAATGTGTACCAGGAAAAGACCTACTAACCGCTGACACACTTTCCCGAACACTTCTACAGCAGACAAGGAACGCAGACCTTCAAAAAGACGTTGAAGCTTTCGTCTGTTCCTTCAACAAAGCTATCCCAGTCAAGAAACATTGCCTGAAAGAAAGCCAAAAATCAGATACAGTTTGTAACCAGCTACGAAAACTAAGCTCAAAGCAGTGGCCAGCCAGGAGAGAATTGTCACAAGACCTGAAACCTTTCTTTGAGCACTGACACTAGCTCACAGTAGACGACGACTTGCTCATCTATGCAACCCGTGTCGTCGTTCCTGTCTTGAGCAGACAAGTGATTATGCGTCTGCTTCACGAAGGCCACTTCGGCATCACAAAAACACAAGCAAAGAGCAAAGGACTGCGTCTCGTGGCCGACAATAACAGCATAGATAACTGCCACGGTAAAGCAATGCAACGAAAGTATCTAAACCACGTGCAACCGCAAGATGCCGCTTCAAAACACGGAATTTCCTGACCGACCTTGGCAGCGCGTTGCAATGAATCTTTTCTAATTCAACAGCCACTGGTGGTTGATAATGACAGAATATTCTTCAAGGTACCCTGATATATCACGACCTGAGAAACGTACGATTGCCTACAGTCATTAACCACTGCAAATCAATCTTCGCTCGCCACGGCATTCCTGAGGTGTTAGTGTCCGACAAATTCCCTCAGTTCTCGTCATCTGACTTCGCTACATTTGCTCGACAATACGGGTTGAAACACACCACCTCAAGCCCATATTATCCTCAAAATAATGGACTTGCGGAAGCGGCTGTAAGATGTATCAAGAAATTAATAAAAAAAAAACACACGAACACCAAGTACTTCACCCTTCTCTCTTACAGGTCGACTCCGCTGAAGAACGAGTACAGGCCCGCCAAACTGCTTATAGGTCAACGTTTACGAACCAAGCATCCCTATTGTTCCCGAGATGCTCATGCCCCACATGCCCGACATGAGAAAACTTCGTGACTTTGAGGAACTGTACCGGGAACACCAGACAAAAACTTCAATCGACGGCATGGCGTAAGCGCACCGCCTGAAGTTCTAAATGAAGATGAAGTTTGGATCACCGATATCAAGCAGAAAGGTACAGTGCAGAGACCAGCAGAGGAATCCAGGTCTTACTTCTTGGAGACTGACAAAGGGGTTGTGCGACGTAACCGAACTCATCTTGTTCCTTTTCCTGCAAATGTCTGTGATGAGGAAGTTGTTGACAGCGAAGATGCTCAAGAGCCACTTACAGAATGCGAAGGCGGTCCTCATTCACACACGAGGAGTGGCGGATGCGTCAAAGCTCCCCAGAGACTTGGACTCTTCGGTTTCGGGGAGATGATGGAAAGAGCTACACTGAAAGTCCTAAATGGAGATGAAGTTTGGATCACCGATATCAAGCAGAAAGGTACAGTGCAGAGACCAGCAGAGGAATCCAGGTCTTACTTCTTGGAGACTGACAAAGGGGTTGTGCGACGTAACCGAACTCATCTTGTTCCTTTTCCTGCAAATGTCTGTGATGAGGAAGTTGTTGACAGCGAAGATGCTCAAGAGCCACTTACAGAATGCGAAGGCGGTCCTCATTCATACACGAGGAGTGGCGGATGCGTCAAAGCTCCCCAGAGACTTGGACTCTTCGGTTTCGGGGAGATGATGGAAAGAGCTACACTGAAAGTCCTAAATGGAGATGAAGTTTGGATCACCGATATCAGAGCAGAAAGGTACAGTGCAGAGACCAGCTGAGGAATCCAGGTCTTACTTCTTGGAGACTGACAAAGGGGTTGTGCGACGTAACCGAACTCATCTTGTTCCTTTTCCTGCAAATGTCTGTGATGAGGAAGTTGTTGACAGCGAAGATGCTCAAGAGCCACTTACAGAATGCGAGGGCGGTCCTCATTCACACACGAGGAGTGGCGGATGCGTCAAAGCTCCCCAGAGACTTGGACTCTTTGGTTTCGGGGAGATGATGGAAAGAGCTACACTGAAAGTCCTAAATGGAGATGAAGTTTGGATCACCGATATC
>JAZHYW010060699.1:0-16905 GCA_037355805.1 Ixodes ricinus | reverse complement strand
TACGGCTGGAAACTTCTAAGCTCCCAACGGGGCGAAAATTGTGACGAGATGGCGGCTGGCGATCTTATACAGCTCAGCCCAGGGCGTGGCAGGTCACGATCGTCTTATGATTACTCCGAAGCCAATACGCGTTGCGATGAGAACAGTATAATTAATGGAAGGGTAATCGAAATTGCTGCAGACAAGAAAAACCGAAAATAATCCTTTGAGAAGGGGAACAAGAGGGACAAAGTGACCAACACAAATCTCCAAACACAGCTAGGTGTCTGGTGCGCGACCGAAGTATCTGTCTGGTTCTGGTATCTGAAACAGGAACTTTCTCCATTTCCGATGGAGCGCTGCACCAAAATGAGCTAACCAGGAGTCAGACGTCAGTAGAGCAAACAGGTTTTATCAGCTGCCACCAGTCTAACACAAACCGGGGCGAACGGTCTGCATTTTAGGTTATATGAGAATGACAGTTGCAACGAGAATGACGATCAAAATTCTGGAGAAGGGAACAAGGGGTACGCTATCGCTGCTTGTCCCTTGTCTCCTTGTTCCCTTCTCCAGAATTATTTTCGCCGATAAATGCTGCATTAACCAATAAGAACACTGAAAATCGAATCAGAAAACGAGAGAGTACATGTTAAGCCACGTTGTGCGTTTCTTAAGTTGTCGGTGCTCTACATATTCGCTAGAGCCTCCTGTATGGCGTACATATAGGCATCAAAATTTGCTCGTACCGTCCGGCGGCGCTTGTGCATGCAGCACTGCTGCAGCACTACGGGCAACGATGGATTCGCGGCAGTGAATCCGTCGCTGTGTGCGCTTCTTCAACGGCAGATGGCGGTGTTCTGTTGATCGCCTCTCATCGTGAGGGGAAGCCGCGATTATGGACCTCTATTCACCGCCTGTTTCAATCTGATGTTGGTCTTTGCCTGAGCACTCTAACGTAAGCGAACGATAGACCAGTTGAGACGGCGCCTTGAGCTCCTTCGTGGTCATGAAAGATGACAGGGTTTCGCACGTTCATTCTTCGGCGCGTCAGATAGACGCTAGTTAAACACTGCGTTGTCAATGGGTCATTGGAATAAATGCAGGTGTACCACTTCTAAAATCTCGCTCCGACCATAACCCTCTCGTCAATTAATTTTGGCTACCGCACGTGCGCAAATACCACCAGATTTTTCATATGGCCTTGGGATTACACTTTTGAACAGTGATTACAGTTTAGTATTGTTTTTAGTTTGTCAACTGACTCCACGCACAGCCTCTGTGTTCACTTGCACCGTCCCGTGACAAAGCAATGCGATGTGGAACTTGTAACATTTCAAAGATTGCACGTTCTGTTTTTTTAGGTGAATTCACTCGTAAGGTAATAATATGCTCAAAACGCACGCATGATTGTTGATAGTTACTGTGAAGGGATGATAAACAAATCTAAAGATAAACACAGACGCTTAACTTTACCAACTAAGATGAACGAAGTAAATTAGTAAAATGGCAATACATACTGATGGTGTACGCAAGGAGATTTAAGTGCAAGCTTTAATGGAACAGAGTATTTAGGTAAAATAAAGCGGAAAAAAAGAAGTAAGAGACAACATGCTTGTCAGTTTTGACTGAAAAAATGCGACCAATAATCTATCCAAAGAAATGAGTTACTTGAGTACATGGAAAGCTCCATAGAGCTCGATGAACATTGTCAAATAGAAAATTTAGTTAAGTAGCCGTAACCCGAACAAAAATCGTATTTTGATTTGACGAGAAGAGAAACACAAATCGAAGCCGATATATTATAGTGATTTGTCAGTAAAAATATTTTTGGCAAATATTTAGGCTAAAAAATCCCACAACGTGGGTTTTGCCATACCTTAATTATTTCAGTGTAACACGAAACCCGTGGACAAACTGCAGAGTTTAAGACTACGGGCATGTCTTGTAGAAAGTAAATCAGAATAGCCGTTAACGACGCAAAAAGTTGAAAATAATATAAATTTTCTTATCAGCATAATCTAAAATTGTCTCTACGGTTGCACATGGAGTCAGTGAGAAACCTTCAACGTTTATATTTCTTTAAAAGAAACTTCCCCATATGCGCCAAAGGGCAATCGCGTTTTTTACGCTAGTTTATGCACGAAAATTGTGAATCACAAATGGTGCGAGCAAGCTCGAAGGCACAACCATGCAAAGCAGCAGAGACTGGAGTAAATAAGTTTACGTAACTGTACATGTAAACGAGTAATTTTCACGAGGACAATCTTCGCGAATTAGTTGCGAATGCTGCGCTTAGACATCCGCGAACCATTCGGGAAAACGTGAACATACGGATGTACCTCATTTGTAAACATAAAACCGCGAATAATTTTAAATTTTCAGTTGTTGAAAAATTGTCGTTTACAGTATATAATTTTTGGACTCTATAATTATTTCACACCTCCATCCAATTAGACAATGTATAAATATGCAGCATTAAAATGGTATCTATTCATTTAATTGCGCGATGAATCATGAAACGTGGCATTCATAGCACCATCGACTATTTCGGATAGTCCGCAAAAATGAAATAATCCATCATCCATCGCTCGAGCACGGATATAGCAAAAGGAGCAGCTATCATCCGTTCAATTCCAACTTTGCAGTGTAGCAACTACTGTCGAGCAAAAATAATAAAAATAAACAAACAACTGCACTGCGCCAAAAACCGACTCTCACGACCTGCTTAAAACGCGCATATCGAATATCGTTTTTGTGTTGTTGTTGTGGCGCTTGGATAATTTATTTTCCACATATGCAAGCCCCTCATCATCTGTTCATTGGAAATAAACAGAAAAAAATATTAAAGTATAAAAAAATCATTCAGGTGCTGTTAACGCGACATCACCGTCTTCCCAGCACCGTCCGCTCACGATGCCCGGCGGAGGCTACGGGTTCGCCACACTATACCCCGTTCAGCCACTGTAGTAGGTTTCTTATTTAGATGAGCGTCGTCTGGTATGCAGCAGTGTAAGCTACTTTCGCGTAATTCATCTTAAACACCAAAGGGGTAAAGAACTTGTACTGCATCGACCAAATTTAACACCTCAAGCGGAGAATATCAGGTGCTTTTTATGGGGGACTCTACAATCTTTTTTTTATTTTGACATTTTGTATGTTTTTTGTTTTTCTATTAGGATTTTTTTTTCCACCTGACTCGCAAATGCTATCGACGTCTGCGTTTGTAATTTCATTTGTTTTATTGTTATGCGTGAGTTTCGTCTTTGAATTTTATTGCACATGACGACTGAACTGGTTCTCGCCTACGTGAAGTCTTAATGCTTATGTTCGCTTGTTTTCTTGTTGTAACTATTTCAACGTTTTTTTAAATTTTTTTTCTCATTTGTGTAATTTGCACGTATATTCTCGAATGTGTTCTCGCATCGTTCTGTGCCTTAAAGCGTACTTGAGCGTTATGTACCCGTGCGTTCTCCCTCGTGCGAATGTATGACAACCTAATGCCAGCAAACTTTACCTCGTGAGTTTGGCTCCACTGTCTGCCAATGTACGGGGTCCAAGGGCTCGCCAAGCTGACACTTAGCAGCTTTTTTCCTTCAGTCCCCACTATCATTGATGGAAAATAAACCTATTATTATTGTCATTGTCGCGGACAGCTTAAGAAGCCTAGGACGTGGCTCATAACATATTTACACTTCTTGCTTCGCGATTTGTTCTTCTTTGCTCTATGGGTCAAGGCTGATATCTGATTGGTTGTAAAGCAATAACGAGATGCTCGCGGCAAGGCACGCCTCGCGTATCTCAAACCGTGAATGCTTGCTGCCTGTCCTCTCTAAAAATCTGAAGTTGTAGGAGTGGCAGAAAACACGCAGGCGATCTGGTGAACGTCTAACGTCTTGAACACCCGAGACTCAGGAGCAAAAAGTGGACAACACACAGACACAGACGTGTTGTCCGCTTAAATAAACTGTCTGCTCCGTCCCCCTGATCATACCATGACGTAAGCAAGTGAAATTTTAGTGGGCAGCCACCTCTGTTTCTGCAATCTAAGAGATGCCTGCGCGTCTACTTACCCGCAAAACATTCAAAGAGCCAATCATTGCGATCTAGGAAATCAGCTCAGCGAATGATGAGGCAGAACATCTGTTTAGACCTTAAAATTAAGTCTGGGCTGTAGCATTACGCAATGAAAACATGACGTTTTGCATTGCGTAATGCCACAGCGCAGACTTCATTTTGAGGTCTAAACGAATGTTCCGCCTCATCATTCGTTGAGCTAATTTCCTACGTCGCAATTGGTTCTTTGAGTGTTTTGCGGGTAAGTAGACGCGCAGGCATTTCTTAGAGTGTGTTTGTGTATGTGTGTTGTTCATTTGCTTGTTCTTAAATCTCGTGTGTTCAAGATGCTGAATTCGTACACTGCCATCTGCGAAGCATCGCTCTTTTGCCCAGACTTCTGTGAGAGAGGCAACACTGGGAAGGTGAAACGAAAAAAAAAACACAAAAAACGTTATTCCCGGAATTCGCCGTCCCAAAGAACTACTGCCGGGAGGAAACACGGCAGGAGGACAGCGGTTCGTAGATGCGATCCTGCGGTAAGTCCCGCATTCCACGCGACGGGAAATTGCGTTTCCGTCGGGGACCGGAAGCCGCCGCGGCCACGACGCAGCCTAACACACGGCTTCGGGCATCCATCATGGGTGACATCGCGTTGGCGGCGGAAGGAGAAAATATCAGGCGCGGAGTACTGTGTCCGTCTTGCAAAGAGAACCATTTTTTTCCTGGTCGTTTCTTGCCGAGTACCTTGCTAAAAAAACAACAACAACAACATATAAACCACCGACAGCTGCGCAGTGTAAGAAATCTGGTGTGTCTACTTCCCCAGAAAACACTTGGAAGGACCAGCTGTGTACGGAGACAACTCGGCGAAGGACGAGACCGTGAAAAGTTTACTCGGCTGCAAATGGGATTGCGGCATTAGTCGAGAAAAACAAAGAAGAGCCAATCGCGAAGCAAGAAATGCGACGAAACTCTACGAAGCCCCGCATTTCTTACGGTGGCAGCATCGAGGCTGGGCATCTTTTCCCGCACCTTTCGTTTGCGTATTGGCTTCGCCGAGGGAGCTAGGTGTATGACGAAGCTAAAAATATGTTTATGCCTAAAAACAGAAATCTGCGTTGTGACACTGTGGTGCCTGGAACGCGTCTTTAACTGGCTAGTGTGTTTACCATGTCAAAAAAAAAAGTGCTCCCTCGATTTCAACTTTATGACGCCAGGCGAATGTGAAACAAAATACTCATGTGTGCTTGTACTTTTAAAATTCCTACGAACATGCCTCAGGGCTAGTAGCAGGTGAAAATAAATAAATAGAATAAATAAATAAATAAATCAAATAAAGGCGTCATGCCGCCACCGACGGCGATCCTGGCGGTGTCACAGCAGCGCTAGTGGATGTGGCAGAGCTTGACAGTAGTCCATGAAAGTCGCAGCAGCCAGGAGTTTGGAGGCAGCAATGACAGCGACACTCGCTACTTTTGCTAGTGCTTTTTGCCGGAACTTTTACGACCAACCACCAGGGTCGGGATCGACACCGGATAGCGTGTCACTTGGGCTTTTGTGCCGTCGGTTGTTGCCACTTCGGGACCGATTTCGATGCACAGGCGGAACGCGGAGCGCAAGTTCGCCCGCTCCTTGCACAGGGGTTGGGGTGACGTCAGAACGCCGAGCTTCGATCGGCTCTGTTAGAAGAATGGTGGCTAGACATCTATGCTGGCTGTGTCGAGGCCGACCTGCTATCCTTCCAATCAGAGAGAAAATCAAGGCTCGACGTTCTGACGTCACTGCGAGCCCTGTGCGAGAACCAGACCAACTTCCGGTCCGCATATATAGGACTCTAAACACACCGGTCGGAGACGCGTTCTATAGGGAGTATTCACTGGCGGCCATATCCGTGTGCGTGGTTGCTGAGCGCGTGCTGACGGCCAGCTTCCACAGTTCTTTTGCAACGTGCATTCCACACCATCAAGATTGCCGGTCTTAGCAGGCTATTAATGTAAGCTCGTTCTGAGCATGCGCTCTAAACATTGACCTCAAATATGGCGTCCAGTGAATGCCCCTATTAGCGGCGAGATGTTTTGGTGGCGCCCTCCTATGGTTCCCTCTCGTGACGTCATTACCTTGCGAACAACAAGTTCGATGGTGTTCGTAAATAGCATGGTGGAAGCATGAAATCGTTCCGCTCTCAAAGCAACACTGCCAGCGCCGTCAAAATTGAAGTTATTCCATTCCTCTTATTTCCGTCGATGAGAAAACCTTTGCTGACGTCATAGTCAGCATTCGGCCAATCGTGGAAGGCCGACCACAGCGACGCTTTCGGTCGCGCACGTCGCCAATAGGCACCGTAGTGGCACTGAGCGACGTGCTTACGCCATGCTCGGTGATGCCGCCCAGACTGTTCTTTTAGGCTCCAAATATATTTTCAGCCCCGCCATTCACCCAACTCCCTGCGTGGGTTGCTGCAGCCATCGGCTCTCCCAAGTAAATACTTTTGTGGAAAAGTATAGAAGCAGCGTATTTCCTGGAGAGTTAGGTCCTGCCCAGTCGCCACCGGCAGCTCGAGAAACGAGAGGCGAAGCGATTCCCGAGCATCTAATTATCGCTCCTCAGCCAATCAGATCGCGGCATTTGCCGATAAGAAAGCCGAAGAACCAATCACGAAGCAAGAAGCGAACACAGTCGCGTTTCGCTTTTGGCGCTGCTGGGTTGGCCCCACTGGCTCGTGACGTCGGTTGCGCTTTGGCTTAAGGTGAAACAAAAAAACATGTAGAAATTTCACATATAAAGCCTGAATCCGACTTGGTTTGCGGCTACCGGGTGTAATCAAAACAAACCCCAACTCATAAAAAAGAAAAAGCCAGTACAAAGTTTAAGCGTTTCGCTCGCTGCATTTTTTTTAACGTCAACACCTGCGCAACGAAGATCTAATTATGTCAGAGCCAGCCAAAGTCACAAAACAGGCTTTCGAGCTAAGCCCCGAATCATGGTAGACCTTGCTGCGAAGGATGCCCATCTATTTTGCAGAACTGCACTCGCTGCTGCAGAAGTGCCTGATCTAATCTGCACTCTGGAGGGCGCCGCAAAGCGAAACGACGTTTGCGCGTTCGTGTAGAACTTGACTGCCTCGGTGGTTCGCACGAGCGGGCCAAAGAGCTGCTCCTAATTGGAACGAATCTCCCGTTTCGCGCTTTGAAAATAAATAAATTAAGAGAAGCACCTCTGGTAATCCGCCGGTGACTTAAGCCTTAGAGAGCGAGATTCATTGGCAGGATGTTGGCTGTGTAGGGTCGGGCGGAGATTATCTACTTCACGCGAGGACCAGGTATCGCTCGAGAAAAAAAGAAAATCGTGAATTTCACACTGACTTTGTAATTCTGCTGTGCGTGTGTTAAGGCAGGGGAAGTTGGTCAGCCCCAATGAGCGTTGGTATCTCTGCTGTAGATGAGACATTTAGCCAGTGCACTACCAGTGCCAGCGTCGGATTTTCACATTTTAGTGAAAAACCCAAGACTCAGATAATGACAGACGACGAGAAGGAAGAAAGGAGAACGTCTCAAACACGGATCAACGTATATCGCGCTGTGGTAATACACGAACACACGCCGGTAAGATCCTTGTCTAAATAAAATCTGGCAGGAGAGTGGGATTTAACCAATCATTCCTGGGTTCTCAGGCACGTGCTTTCGCTCCACGTTCTTTGAGCTGCGGTTCGGAAGCAGACTTGGTCATCGAACCCCTTGAGCATTGTTGCAGGACTACTTTAGATAGCGAACAGTTAGTCTGTAGCGAAATATAACAAACAATTTGTTTTTGCTGTTAGAAAAAACAAAACAATTCGCCACTGCACTGTAAATTAGAATTTAATGTAGCGGGTGCAGCCAAGAAAGCGCTTGGTGGTTTTTGAGCTTCACACAAACGAAGTACACATGGTAGTACGCAGAAGCGTCGCAGGATGTGTACCAAAGAGCGAAGGCAGCTCGATACGAAAGCGTTAGCTCAGTACATGGTCTGAGCGCAAAGGTAGGTGCGATTTCTTGAAGATTTTGATGAAAAGGCCACAGCCCTTCATCGGTAAAAGACATAAGCTAGCTACTTAACACCTCAATACGTATATGGCGCTCGTTTACAGGTGGGCTAGCTTCCGCTCCGAGACACAATTGCGTGGGACTAAGGTACCTCTATTCCTACGTTGAACTCAATGCTAACAACATCTATGGGCCGCAATGTCAAATACCTAGCTTACTTCTCTTGCCAACGAAATACGTTTCTGCGACACTAAAGATCTACAGAAAATTGTTTCCAACCTTTGATGTACGTAATGAAACGAACTCATGCTGCCCTTACCACTGGAGCAATTTCCCGTCAAATTTTAACGCTGCCCGACAAAAACTGGCTTTATTTAAATATAAAAAGAAACCTTTGAATATCTTCTTCGTAAAACACGGTACAACCGAAGTGGACAACGAAAATACTGCAGATAATTCTTTTTGGCAAACTGCTCTTGGAGAAGCAGCATACACATAATCTAGATCTTAACCTACGGCATAAACTGGGACCATTAAAAATGTCAATTGCATGTTGATACTGATCGTTTGTTCAGTGTCAAGACGCAGTTGACATTTCCAAATGTGGCACTGGCCTTTGGTGAGATTTCGATGAAGTGCTGTGGTAGGTTGTCGCCATGCACAGGAAACTTCGCGAAAAACTTATTTCTGCAGTGCACGTCCAAAATGCTCCTTACGGTTCATAGAACACAATGGTGGCTATGAACAAAGAAAAGAAAGGGCTTGTGTTTCTTCAGGCAGCATAATAATAACGCGAAGTAGCCCTAATGAAAAATACCTCAAAGTGAATACATTTTGCAGTAAGTGTTAGACGTAGTTGCATGGGAAGGGTCTAGACTGGGCAAACGTCAAACAAACAAAACACGAACTAACGGCGATACAAGGCACACACAAAGCAATCACAAAACGCAGGCAAACTTTAGAAATATTCATCACGAGTCACTTTCAATCATTGAAAAAGATCACTATTTGAGAGCGTTCGTAAAAACAAGCCTCAAGTCACTATTGTACCGAAGCCCTACGAACTGAAAATTCACAAGGAGAAAGCTTTATACATAAAAAATAGGAATCTAATAAAAAATAAAAAAGCGAGGCACACCGAACTGTATCTGCAAGACAAGCAAAAGATACTTTAGAAGGAAAAAAATGAACCTCCATTTGAATTTACTCCTATTATAGAGTTCCAGGACCCTTGCTTGGAATACCGAGGAAAGGGCAACGTTTCGCTGCTACAGCCTGGTTTGGCTGTACTAAGGTGCACGAAACGGGTCTTCTACTGGTGTGTTTATCGCCTTATTCCGCCCTAGCATCGAAAGTGGTCCTGAAGTGGCAACGAGTGACGTCACAGAAGCCGGCCTCTCATGCTATCGGATGTCACGATCCTGGCGGTTGGTTGCAGAAAGTGTGCCAAAAGTACGAGCGAACGCGAGCGTCGCTGTCACCGCGGAGTCCCCTACTCCTTCCTGGCTGCTGAACCTTCTGTGGACCGAGGTGGCCGAAGAGCGACCTGCCGCGGAACAGCCGTCTGCCGCATCCAACCCTCGCTGCTGTGCCACCACCAGGATTGAGACAGGCTCCAACATGATACTTGTACGACGTCACCATATAGAAATCGAGGAACCACATTGAAGGATGCGGGGAACACACAGTTGCAGAGTCCTTCCTGGCACCATTGCTGCCCTATGGGTGGCCGTAACGCGTCTCCAACTAATGTGTTTATAGCGTAAAAAAAAAGAAAAAAAAAGTGGTCCCTTGATTTTTGCTTGATGACGTCATAGGAGTGGCATGCTGTCGCCGGTCGCGATCCTGGCGGCGTCCCAACAGCGGTAATGTATGTGGCAGACGCCTGTTCTACTGCAGGTCGCTCTCCAGTGTGGCAGACCACGGAAGCTTCGGCAGTCAGAAGTTGGGACGCTGCGACGACAGCGACACTCGCGTTTGCTCGTGCTTTTTGCGGGAACTTCTACGACCAACCACCAGGATTGCGAGGTCTGACAGCATGATATTCCGGTTTTATCGAAGTTATTTGTTGCCACTTCTGAACCACTTTAGATGAATGGGGGGAATAGGACGCTAAGCGCACCAGTGGAAGACGCGTTACAGGCCCCTACAGATGCACCGAAGGCAAGTCGGACTTGTTTACCTGATGTCTGTTGCTGCGGTCGATGAAAGGCTGGGCGACTGAGTTGACGGAATGCCGCAGGGAAGCGCGCACTTGGCCCCAGTCGGGCTCTACTAGCGGTGCCTTGTTGCAACACGGCCGTAATAGGCATTGCATAGGCATAATCGCTGAAATGTTGTGACGCCTATCTGACTGGAGGCGATAAGCTGCTTAACCTATTTAGCCGATGACTTTCACTGAGCCTGTAAGTCGCGAGTCGAAGTAACGCCCTGTCACAATCTAGTTAACGTCTGGGGACGATAATACGGACGAATGCGGTCCAACTTCGCAAGGTATACGCAGTCTGTCTTATGTTAAACTTAATATCAGCTAACCGAAATCCCTTGAATTGACTTTTCCCGAAACGAGCTGGCCAAGGGCTCAGAATTAGATTATACACAGTCGAGATTACACGAGCCTGCAGTCCCGATTGCATTCAGGCGACTAATACAAACTTTTGAATTCGTGGTGCAGCCCTGTCGGGTTCAGTTTTTTGTTATGACGCTTTAGAAGATAAAATAAGCTTATATTATGAACAATTAACCTCTAAAGCTAGTTCACTCTGCTCACGAATATAGGCAAAATAGTCGTGGCATTGGATACCTTCAGCATTTCCATGTAAAATTAAAAACCTCCTTTTTATTCTACTTTTTGAGAAGCGAGTTTCTAGTCCCGATTTACTCTTAAATACCTTTTATGACCGTGAGCAAAATATATCCTCATCTCTCAGTCTAACCGAGACAGTCTTCCTTCTTCTCAGTCGTTAGCAATTACTATTTACCTCCCACGAGAAAACAAATCAAAGAAACTACAGATGCTGTTCCCCTTCCACTTGGCTGCAAGAAGACAGATGAACCACAAGGCCTTCGCCTCTTTCTCGTACAATACCCGCGGCCCAAGAGCTACGCTATACCGTAATCCCCGAGCCGTAATCCAATCTAGCCTAGAGAGCGCCCGGCCTACCAATCGAACGCGGTACTCCCACCCGCTGCCCCGCTCCTACGGTCACGATACGCGCGAAGGTCTTGTTCGTGAGTGTCGTCCAGGCTGCGAGCGTCCTGGTTGCCAGATTGGTCATTTACGCGCCTCTTCCGAACGGGCATCGATTTGGATGGGAGCCCGAGGAGCGGATGCGCAGACGTTGCCCCCGCTGCGTGGGGCGGCTTCCCCGCGGGGCCTCGGTACGCGAGGCGAAGTTAGTCCGCAGGAGACACCCTTCGACGAAGTTGCGCGGGGAAGAGCACCTTCCGTCGGTGTGCTTCCGGGCACCTGTTGCCGCTGCGCTATGATGTCGGTCGATAGGAAAGTCGTTATGGCGTGTCCCGGCAGAACCAAGCTTTTTTTTGTTTCGTTTAATTTCTTTTTAGAAAGGGGGGGGGGGTAGCTCCTTGCTCGTCGGCTTCAAAGCAGGAAGAGACAGCAGTGAAATGACGGGTGGATGTTGACTTTGCAGCGTGTCGTATGTCAGCATGGGACTAAGTCGGAAGTACAATTCAAAGCGATAAAAACAAATTAATAGAACTGCAAAAACGAAACAAAAAATAAGAGAGAATAAGGTTGTGCTATGTAGCGAGTATATAATTATTGCTGCGCAGCCAATGAGGTCGTGGCATTAGTCGATAAGAACGCCGAAGAGCCAATCAAAACAACAAGCGTGAACATGTTATACCACGTCTAGATTTTGTAGAAGGTGGAAAGTGTGGCATATCTTATGAATGATGGGTTTGTATTTTCTTAAAATGTGCTTTGACTAATTCATTTGATCGTAACTTCGTAAAAACAATAAGCAAATTTAAGGAGGAAGTAGCGAAATAGGCCGTTGATCTATTGTCTCAAATTCAACGGACGGACGAGCCTTCTCGATAAAAAAATTCCCTCCGCCTTTCGCAGACGTTATGCCCGCGTCATATATTCCCAAGACTTGAACTTGCAATGTACTCTGTTTAGGAGTCACTATGCAAAGCGTTCAGCATGTCAAGTTTATTTTAGCAAATCCAAAAGTGGATGGAGCATACTTCTTACAATATTAATACGAGAAAGAAACAACAACAACATAATTGCTACCACGAAGGTTGTACTGCGAAATAAGTGATCGCGTCGGGTACGGACGAGCCATGGTTGATTTTGACACCTATTACTGCAAACTCAGTCTGAAATTAGCAACGGAACGATGACTGTTTGTATCGTCTTATTGATGTGGAAGTTTAGACAGATGTGAATTATACGCTTCGCAATCTGTACACTCGTCTCCTCACTGTAGAGAGGCAACGGGACCAGCGCAGTGCAACTGAAATCTCGGTGTCTTAAACGTGTAATACAGAGAAGTGATAGCCGGCATCGAAACAAGCAGACGTCGAAAGCTCACGTTGTTTAATCTTTGAAACACATCTCAACCTCGGTTATGACACCATGGAATTTGATTTGGTTTCTTCGCGATAACGGCAGACGTTGGACTTTCCATTCCTCGCACGAGGTCATCATGCCACGACGATGGTGACAGGGCCATTGAAACTTGATTCTTACACGCCTCGATTAAATTCTACATCCAGCTAAATGCTGGAAGAGGTGCTCACTTTCAATCTGTTCATCGCACATAACTGTTTCTTGAACGTCGCAAATGGTTGCACGAAAATAGACGACGCCAATACTCGCCCGGATTGAATTTCGCCACCATAGGTTTGAGCTGGTAAGCACCGCGTAGCACTGTACAAACTATACACTTACAAATTTCTTTGCGCCTAATTTTTAGCAAAGAACTTTCCTGTTTAATTACTGCGACCCACTGAGGAACTTCGGAGAATGATGACTGCGAGATTCGATAGGCGCAGCCTGCGTAGGCGCAGTTTCAAACACTGCTGGCGGATAAATTCTCGTCTTTCCCGCTGTATTTTGTGCTTAGGGCCGCCCACACTAGCGAGAAAACGCGCGCGGCGCGCCGATCGCGTTGAAAACGCGTTCCGCAAAATCGGTTGAGCGCGTGAAATCATGCGTTCGCTCGAATGCTTCAAGAGTGCGCGAGGCCTCCTGTGCTGTCACGTGACATTCCCCGCGATCGGCGTGCCACGCGCGTTTTCTCGCTAGTGTGGGCGGCCCTTTTCATGGTGCATGTATTTTACCGAGGTCACTAAGAAAACATTGTACCACATTTGAAAAAAAATAAAAAAGCAATAAAAAACCTATAAACTATTTTTGTTGGGTACGCACGCGACAGAACGAAATGCGACTTGAATGTATAGTTCTAGTTTTTGTGGGTTTTTCTTACTATAAGTTTTGACGGCTCCGCGCGATTCGCCGCATGACAAACGAGAAAGCGCTTATATAGCTGTCAAAAATAAATTACAACAGAAGAGAGCCGAAAGGCATGCATTTTTCACGCTCACAAATAATGTGTTTACCGATGGACAGGACACGGACATACAATTCGGAAGGCGCTAACATTCGAACAATGTATTGTACGTACCACACGATGCAGCGTTATCCGAGACTAATGTATTTGAGAAAGATCTCAAATAACACAGTCGCAGTCGACGACAGTCACATCTTGACGATCGGACGGAATCCAAGATGACTTCGTTTTGGGGCACGTTTTTGGAAGAGCTTCCTTTTTCACAACAGCACCAAGTCAAAGGAACGAACGCTACTGACCCGTTTCCCACCCCAACCCGGACAACTCTTTTTGGAGATGACTGAGGATTCTACGCGGATTATCTCTGGGAGGGGGAGAACAATGTTCGCAAAATGGCAGGCACTTCACCAGCCTTATTTCTCACAATGGAGGTTAACGCAGAAAGGGTACGCAGCTCGCATAAAAAACATTAAGTGGAAACTTTCAAGAGGGGCGAGAAAACGTCGAATGCAAAACCGCAAAAACACATGCAGAGAACCGCGCTGAGCGGGTCTTCACAGTCCGAGAGAGTGGCAGAAAATTTCTAGCTGATAGAGGGCGCGAGAGTCGCGCCAGCCGGATCAACATCAGCAACATGGCGGCGGCCTAGGAACTTTTTTGTGGAAAGGTGTATACACCGTTCCAAGTTGGGCTTCCTGGCCGGCGCCATTTTAACGAGTGTAGCGCCGCCTACCCTCATCCGGGCATTTGGGAGAATCTGAACCCGCCCGAATGACCGACGGCCATTACTGGACTGTTACCCTGCTCACCGAGTCACACTGATCGCAGCTGCTTCTGCCGGCACGGCTGCCGTATTCGGCGCCCTCGGCTCATCGTCTTCGTCCTAGGAGGAAAGCACTATCCTAATTCGTATATCAGGCATGGGGAAAAGTGCATCCTGCTTTCCTGGCATCTTTTTGTGGGTAATTTTTAGCGTGGTTCTGGGCAGTCGTCGCTCCCAAACCGAACTCGGTGTTTCGATCGCTAGCGAAATCGGGGATCGCTAGTGAAATTGAGGATCGCTAGTGAAATTGAAGATTGAACGAAGTCAGAATGGCACGAATTACGGCATGTGAATTTGCGCTGAACTTGAGTTGTCGCAGCTTAGGGGCGCCGAGAACATTTGAACTAATTGCGCGGTTAGCGGCTCAGACCTGCGCTGCCACGTCTGCTTTAATTGAAATAGTAGAAACCTCAAATTTAAATATGATTCGATATATAAATACCGAGTACAAATATCAAGTGCGACGGATCCGTTTTTTTTTCTGATTTGGAATCCACTGTCACAATATTGGCAAATTGATGTGCCTCCTGTAATCGCCTCGCGTGAGAATTATTTGTGCGCAAACTTTGTCGCGGCGTGTATACACGAGGCTGTGTTATATATATTCGTGTTGGAGAGTCTACCATAAAGGTATACTCTCCAACGCGAGAGCCCGTGCCGTCTTTCGCTCAGGCGAAGGAACGGCACTTCTCCGCAGTTCGCCGACCGTCCAAGAAATGGTCGGAGCACACACGACTGCTCTTCGATGGCAAGAAGTCTTTCCTGTTTAAATTCGCCAGCCACCGGCGTCGTAGGTCCAAAGCAGCGGGGAACCGGTGCAGCATAAACATGCCGCACCCACATTCACGCTGTTTGACAGCGTGGGTCTCACACACTAAGGCCTGGTTCACACTTGCAGCTAATCCGCCGCCGCCGAAGCGGAATCGGCCGCGGCAATGCACAGTGGACGCTACGCCCGGCGGCCGAATTCTTGCAGATTCGCCCGCCGATTCGCAGAGTGTGAACCAGGCCTAAATCGGCCTTTATTTTACGTGTTTTTTTTGTTATTTGTAAAATTAATTACAGCACAGTGCTGCTCGGTCGATTCTTTTCTTGCATAGGGCATGTCACGCGCGAAAACACGCTATATTATCAAAGCGGCGCCTAATATTATCGAAACAACTGGCCTCCGTACACTGCGCACGTGCTTTCTAACAGTCCACCCCGTGAAGCAGACGAGCTTTTGAGGGAAAGGGTAAGCGGAGCATTGGCGGAGCGCTCTGGTTCGAGAGTGTTTTTCCCTTTCTGCATGGTGTTTTTCCCTTTCTGCAAAACGCTCCTAGGCCGCCGCCATGTTGCTGATGCTGATGCGGCTGGTGCGACTCGCGCGCCCTCTATCAGCTAGAAATTTTCTGGCACTCTCTTGGAGCTGTGAAGACCCGCTCAGCGCGGTTCTCTACCTGTGTTTTTGCGGTTTTGCATTCGACGTTTTCTCGCCCCTCTTGAAAGTTTCCACTTAATTTTTTTTATGCGTGCTGCGTACCCTTTCTGTGTTATCTTCCATTGTGCGAAATAAGGCTGGTAAGTGCCTGCCATTCAAGCTTTTCTGCTTGACATTCACGGGAAACGAAGAAGGTGAAGGACGTCGAACGACCCTCGACGCGATTTTGCGAACATTGTTCTCCCCCTCCCAGAGATAATCCGCGTAGAATCCTCAGTCATCTCCAAAAATAGTCGTCCGGGTTGGGGTGGGAAACGGGTCAGTCGCGTTCGATCCTTTGACTTGGTGCTGTTGTGAAAAAGGAAGCTCTCCACGAAACGTGCCCCAAAACGAAGTCATCTTGGATTCCGTCCGATCGTCAAGACGTGACTGTCGTCGACTGTGACTGTGTTATTTGAGATCTTTCTCAAATAAATTCTTTTCGGATAACGCTGCATCGTGTGGTACGTACAATATATTGTTCGAATGTTAACACTTTCTAAATTGTATGTCCGTGTCCTGTCCATCGGTAAACACGTTATTTGTGAGCGTGAAAAATGCATGCCTTTCGGCTCTCTTCTGTTGTAATCTATTTTTGACAGCTAAGCGCTTTGTCGTTTGTGATGCGGCGAATCGCGCGGAGCCGTCAAAACTTATCGTAAAAAACACACACAAAAACTAGAACTATACATTCAAGTCGCATTCGTTCTGTCGCGTGCGTACCCAACAAAAATAGTGTATAGGTTTTTTATTGCTTTTTTTTCTTCTTTCAAATGTGGTACAATGCTTTCTCAATGACCTCGGGAAAATACGTGCACCATGAAACACAATATACAGCGGGAAAAGACGAGAATTTATCCGCCAGCAGTGTTTGAAACTGCGCCTACGGAGGCTACGCCTATCGAAATCACAGCTCCACTCGGTTAGGGTTAGCAGGGACGCCGGTGAGAGTCTAGCCTCAAACCCAGTGACTGGGCTGGAAAACGGTTTGCTGCCCCTGGGGTCGAGTGTTTCTTGGAA
>JAZHYW010060697.1:0-48777 GCA_037355805.1 Ixodes ricinus | reverse complement strand
AACGGCTTCACTAAATCCGGAGCAACTAGCCAAAGAACTTTACACGTTAAAAAGTGTCTGTCCCCCCCCCCCCCTACACACACACAAAAAAAAAGAAGCATTTTGCATTGTGGCACTGAGCAAGGTCAGTGTCACAAAGCAGGCAGTGATATAGAAACTGGGGATGTGCAAAAACCGGTTCGAATCAAATAGCACTGCTTCATTCCATTGATTCATTCATTCATTTCCTTTCATTTGCTTCATTCAGGAAGAGCTGGGACAACCGGTTTGCTCAACACTGTTAAGGCTAGGAATGACGCTGGGTTATTCAATTCGAACCGGTATTCGCATTCCTCTGTACCCGTTTTCACCTCAAGAAGAAAAGAAAAAAAGAGAAAGGTTTCCTTATTGTTCATACGCCGCGCGAAGTATAGTCCTTACTAGATTTGGTTGTCCGAGGCAGAACTGATGCTTGCGACATTTGAAACGTCTACGTCTCGATAAGATAACATATATCTAATCTCAATTGCACCTAGTGGTAGTCTCTTAATTCTCTACATAAAGTTGGATATTAGTAATAATCCGCAAAAATAACGAATTTTTTTTTACGGGTTTTGAGGTGAAAAGGAGGAGGTATATAGTAACGCGTTTACGGTCCCGCCATGTTCGCCGAGCTTGCCCCGTAGACTGCAGCGATTGGATCTCCTAGGTGCTTTGCACCTGATCCTTTAGTGTTTGCATAGATACGCGACTTCCTTTCCTCCCGCGTACAGTTTACGGTCATCAATGATCACGAGTCCACCTTAACAAATGTCTCCTCTGGTGTTCCGCAAGGGTCCGTTCTCGGACCTCTGCTTTTTTAGGGGTGTGCGAATATTCGCCAGTTTCGAATAACGAATCGAATATTACCCTATTCGATTCGTTAATCGAATCGAATAATAATTTTCAAAAGTTCCGAATATTTTCCGAATAATTTCCGAATAGTCGTTACGGTGTCGCGGCGCGAGATTCCCTTCATAGGCGTCCACAACGCGCCGGCACGCCTGCCATACGTGCCCGCAAGGTGGCAATACGTACTCTCTTCTCCTAGACAATGATTGTCATTATCCCGGCAGCAGTAGTTGCTCTCTATACGTACGTTGCTGTTGCCTCAATTAGGGACCACCATGTTAAGTATAGCCCGCATGTAAGCGATTTGCCGAGAGACGCGACAGGCGACGTCGACCCGCTTCGCTGTCGCTCGGTCAGTCGCGCGATGAGGCAAGCCGCATGAAAGTGGCGTGAGCAAGCGACCAAGGCGATGAGGACGTTTTCTAGAAATCCAAACACCGATCGACGCAACGAGCGACACTGAGAAATCTCCGTCGCTCGCTGCTGACTCTCGTCGCTGTCGCTCGTCTCGTCACTCGCTGCTCGTGCACGCTTTCGGAAGGCGTGTCGTGGAGGCGTTTCAGAACTGGTTGCAACGGTACCGCCGCTCTGTAGAAGCGGGAAGTTGTTCGAAGAGAAAGTGCAGTAGAGTGTTGAAGTTTTTCGGCCGCTCCCATGCAACCAATTGAAGAAGCCACAACAGCTGCTTGTGTCGAGTCTTTCCCAACACTTTCCATGGTTGTTCCACTTGTTCAGTGTGTGAAGATGTTGCTTTTTAAGGGCGCAAGTGGAACAAGACAATGCGTTTTCTCAAAATTTTCTCAGATCAGTGAAAACAAGGTTCCTGGACGTAAGCACACAGGCACATCTCGCCCTTGCCACTTTCCTTGATCCTCTATTCAAGGATATCTGCTACAACAAGGAATAAAAAGAGAATGTGGAGTTCCTAATAAGTACAATGCTCCAGGATGTGCCAAGCTAAAGCGAACTGTGATTTTATGTTCAGCATCCGCATGAACCGTGATATTATGTTTAGCATTCGAATATTTTCGTAGCTTTTGGTCTTTATTTAATTATATATTGTTGAAGTCTAGTCATTACCGTCTAGTCACGTTTCTACAATAATTTTAAGAAACATTTTAGAATAATAAAAATAGTTTTATAATCTCTTTGCTCTTCTTTACTAGCTGTCTACTTACTATTCGGAAACTATTCGAAAATTATTCGATTCGTATTCGTATTCGATTCGGTGCCACAATTATTCAATTCGTATTCGATTCGGTTTCAAAAATCACTATTCGCACACCCCTACTTTTTTAATATTTCTCAATGACCTTCCATCCACCATTTCCTCTAAAATACGCCTCTTCGCAGACGACTGTGTAGTCTATAACAAAGTAACATGTGTGCATGATCACAACCAGCTACAAAATGACCTTCTAAAAATTAACCAATGGTGCAACACCTGGTTGATGTCACTAAACAAATCCAAATGTAAATTAATCCGCTTCACCAGAAAGAAATCTATCCTATATCATCAGTACTTTCTCGACTCTGACCTAATCGAGACCGTTTCAATGTATAAATATCTTTGTTTAAGACTAACATCAGACCTCTCATGGAATTACCACATTGAAGCCATACATGCTGACTCATCGAGAACTCTAGGCTTCATCCGACGTAACCTGCGCAGTGCTCCTCCACTCGTCCGCAAAATGGCGTACGACACGTTCATCAAACCAAAATTAGAATATGCAACTTCCATCTGGAGTCCCCATCAGGCCTACCTCATCAACCACCTGGAAGCAGTGCAAAACCGAGCCGCTCGTTTCATTTTGTCCACTTACGATTTTTCTGTCAGTGTATCCATGTTAAAAAGTCAACTAACCCTGTCTTCTTTGCAGCTCCGCAGAAAACTCTCTCGCCTCTGTCTTCTTCATAAAGTATACTATAATTGCCCCCGACCTCAAGAACCCTTTGTTATCACCTCCTGACAGAACATCTTCTCGCCTTAACAACTCCTGCACAATCAAACGTATTTCCGGTTCCACAAACGCATTCAGTCAGTCGTTCCTTCGCCAAGCCATCTGCGACTGGAACAGCCTCCCATCCTCCATCGTCACCATCATGGACCCAGAAGTATTTCTATCAAGCTTACGGAATCATTTTTCTTGTTATTAGTTTTTTTGCCAGTACCTACGATTAATGAGCTTGACCTGGATGTATTAATTAGCTTGTGTTTCTTCCTTTTCTTGTTTGTATAACACGTATATATCCCCCCCTTATGTAATGCCCTAACCGGGCCATTAAGGTGAAAATAAATTAAATGAAAATGAAAGAGGACACTCATGCTTTCTCACGTGATTGTTTCTTTGGTGTTCTTTTTGGCTCATCTCGCAATCTGATTGGCTGTGAAGCGGTAATGAGACGCTAAAAACTCACCATGTCCTCCGTTTTTTTGTCTTTTTTTTTTAAAAAGGGAGTGACCATACTGTTTTTACTGGAATAATCGACGCAGTCCTGACGAACAGTCTTTTCCATATATTAGCGAAGAAAAGAAGCATCTTCATTATATATATATATATTGTTAGGAAGGAAGAAGAAGTGAGGCTCAACCAAAAAGGCCCCGCGCATCTCGAGCAGCAGCGGAAACGCTCGAGGTGTGCTCGAGGCTTGCTCCAACGATTCTCCTGGCGACACCATCATAGTCAAATCTCTCTTCATTGTATTAAACCCATCTATTCACCAAGAGCCTGACAGATTGGTGGAGGTCCGTGGCTCCTTACCTCTCGCAATCGACTTCAAGACCTGGAGCTTCGTAGCGGACGCACGGCCCGTCCACTCGCCATGCCCGATGAAGAAGGAAACGCGATCAGGCCCCGGGCTCCCACTGTGACCATCAAACACCGCCAGCGGGACCCTCCGATATTTACGGGATGTCCTGACTCGGACGTGGAGGACTGGCTAAAGAATTATGAACGGGTAAGCCAGCACAACGGGTGGGATGACTCATTTAAGCTCGCCAACGTTGTGTTTGCCCTCAAAGATACTTCCCTTCGGTGGTTCGACAACCATGAAGAAACCATAAATTCATGGGACGGCTTCAAGACAGCTTTTGCCGAGGCTTTCGGTCAACCGGAACACCATAAACTAAAAGCACGAGATGAACTGCTCCGCCGTTACCAATCGACAGCCGAGACATCAACAGCTTATATTGAAGATGTCCTCCGACTCTGCCGCCGAGTCGACCTCCACATGAGTGAGGATGACAAGATCCGTCATCTCTTCAAAGGACTTTCTCAACAATTATTTTCCATCGTTGCTCCGAAATCTCCGCAAACCGTGGTCCAGCTCGTCTCAGAATGTCGGAAGTATGAGCAACTGGACAACGCGCGAATATCTAAGAGGCCCTTCGATCGTCTCCCTGAGGTGTCTCATGGGTCATACCCCGACACCACCCTTTCAACCATGATACGCACCATCATCCGAGAAGAGCTGAGATTTTTCTGGGACAACAGCGTGGACCATCGCCCCCTTCGGAACCCTCCGGTCATCGCCTTGACATCCAGTCCACGGTTCGTGACGAGCTTCGTGCTGCTCTAGTACCCCTGCCGAACGCCCCTTCCGTCTACACACGAAATATTCGCCGACAACTTAAGCAAACGCGGGACGTGGTGACTCCCCAGCAACTAATCATCTTTCCACCCCCAGTATTATACGATTGTTGGAATGGGCTGATGAGGACGCCCAGGAACAAATCACGAGGAAAAAAAGCACAAAGATTAGTTAATCAGACCCTACGTTCCTTATGCTCTCGGTGACTATATAATTGTTTTAAAAACAATCTTTCGAATCGAGAAAAAAAACACAGAAACAAGCCATCAAACGGCAGTCGCTTGTTTCTGCTAATTGCGCCACGCTCTGAACATCGGCGCACCGTCTTTACAGCCCGTGCAAATTTGCGGTCTAATTAAAAATTCCTTCAAACCCTTTAAAAAAATTTTGTCCTGAAAATTATAAATTTTAGGGAAGATTATTACATCAAAATGCTGGGGGAAAATTTAGAGGGAAAATTAATGTCATATGACCTGACATTGCGAGACTTATTCATAAATTCAATGTCCCCTCTAAATTTGGCGCGGAAGTTGATATCACCTGACTTGACCTGACGTGGCCTATACAGCAATTTAGTTTCCTCCCTAGACAGTAAGAGAATTGAGTTCACGGGACCTATATATATATGTACCGTATTTTCCGGACTATTGTCCGCACCCGGTGCATGGTCCACAGGGGAAATTTTAGGTTAAAAATAAAAGTATTTGCTTAGATAGTCCGCAGCCGGTACATAACCCGCACCCCGTGCATAGTCCGCACTTAGTGCCGAACTTAAAAAAGTATCAAACACAGCACACCTTGACAAATGCCTACTGTATTAGCTCACAAAGAAGCTTTATCCTTCTACAATCAAGCTTAATATAGTCCGTTACTCATAAAATCCTTCACGGTTTGTCACAATGACCAATCTAGAAAAAAACAAAACAAATCATTGTATAGTCCGAATTTGAAGATAGTCCGCATAGGGTGATTTTTCAACATCTAAATGTTTAGTCCCCGGACCAAAGTCCGAAAAATACGTACATAAATTGATGTCACGTGACGAGGGGCTGGGCAGTGGTACCCCATAAAGTTTTCGGGAATTCAAATACAGAGATACATGTATTTTAAGGCCCAAAAATAAGGTACTGTGATACATTTGTCTTTTATGCGGCGGGATATTCCTAAGATACTTCTGCAAAACCGGCGAAAATGTATTCAGGAATACAGATACATACTAATAGAAATAGGTACATTTGCTCCCGAACGGTGCTACGTGGGGAGGGTGTAGTTCGTGGAGAATGCAATTTTTTACTTATGCTTGTGCTCCTCTTTTTGTGTTATTTTACGCAATCCTCCTTAGTTGGAACTCCTTATTTATCATTAATGCAGCTAAAAAAAAGTCACCCCCGGTGAATCACATAGTTAATGAACGATAAAGACTGCGCCATGCAGAACCAGAACGTTCGTGGCCTTAGAACGAAGTCCTCCGAGTTTATGTCGGAAATTGTGGGCAATCCATACACCATTGTTTGCCTTACTGAAACTTGGCTAGAGGACAGTATCACTAGCTCTTAATATTTTCCTCTGTCATATACAGTATTTCGAAAAGACCGTAATTATGCCGTTACGGGACAGAGATATGGAGGAGGTGTTTTAACCGCCGTGGACGCGTCACTGTGTGCATGTAGAAGATATGACCTGGAGACTTACCCGAAATGTGTATGGGTTGAGGTTACGTCCTGTGACGGGCTTAATTATCTAATAGGGAACTATTATGTTCCACCACACTCTGACTCAGAGGCGTTTGCACGTCATTTTCAAAATCTAGAACAACAGCTTGATATGACGAAGTTCCGTGTTCAGATATATGGGATTTTAATTTACCAGAAATTGACTGGCTGGCAGGTTATGACTCGTTGGCGAGCAAGGTCACCAGCCTGAAAGTATCGAGCCTGTTAGATTTTATTTATTATAATAGATTTGTACAAAGCAATATTATCCAGAATTCATCGGGAAATATACTTGACCTTGTTTTAGTTTCCTCGCCAATATGTTTTTATCTTGCCAATTGTGGACCCCTTAACACGTGTTGAGTCATTTCCATCCGCCTTTTGTTGTGTCCTTTCTCTTTCCGCTGCGTCAACGAGGCTCGTGCAGCCAGGAATATTTTTTGTACAGTAAGGGAGATTACCTTAATATCTACAAGCACTTGCAGAGCTATGACTGGCAACCGATCTTGAATGATAATTGCGCAGATTCGGCTGCTGAGGCTCTTACAACAGTAGTTTCGGAGCGCCATAGGTAAATACGTGTCTAAGCGTTTTTCTGCGGGCAAACAAGTACCCGTCATGGTTTTCAAGAGAGCTCAGGCGTTGCTTACGACGTAAGCTTCATTATCATCGTCTTTTAAAAAATCTGGACTGCATAAGTGGTACGCCAAATTTAGTGAGTGTCGTGCTTTGGCAAAAGGGCTTTTTAAACAAGACGAAAGTATGCATACGGCTGTACTTGAGACCGATATGCACACGAAGCCAAAAAGCTTTTGGAAGTATGTACCATCAAAAAAGAAGCGAAATCATAATGTCGTCCCCATAAGAGATGATTCTGGTTACACATGTGATCCAAGTAAAATTGCCAATAAGTTTGCAGTGCATTTTAAATCCTGTTTTTCGTCTGCGGCAGTCACTGACGGCAGCACGACGTGCCATGGCACATTAGAAAATCTAACGTGCCAGGGCATTAGATTTCTTTCTTTTACTCCATTTGATGAACTTGAAATTAAGGAAAGCATTTTTAAAATGAAACCTAAGCTGTCTTCTGGTACAGATGGCATTCCCAGTTTCATTGTGAAAGGGTGTGCGAGCTTCTGTCTCCTGTCTTATTACACATATTTAATTTATCACTTCGTTCAGGAATATTTCCGTCTTTCTGGAAAAGCGCCGTTGTTGTTCCCATTCATAAATCAGGCGATCCTAGTATTGTAAACAACTACCGTCCCGTTTCATTATTGTGTAATTTTTCCAAGGTCTTTGAGATGGTAATACACGAACGTCTGTACAGTTACTTCAGCCTAAAAATAAACGACACAGAGTCTTCAATCTAATCTGTGCTATTTTTTAGATTATACTGTTCCATTTGTTCGTGACCATGCACAAGTCGATGCAATATATTTTGATATGACGAAGGCCTTCGATAAGGTTGATCACAATATTCTTCTTACCAAACTTGATAGTTATGGTTTGTGTCCAACGTACTGCCATTGGTTTAAAAGTTATCTCTCATGTCGTGAAATTTATGTTCGTGTGTCAGGGCTCATGTCTGATAAATTTTTGTCGCCTTCCGGAGTGCCCCAAGGAAGCAACCTTGGTCCACTTTTATTCTTGATTTTTGTGAACGACATCTCTCATAGCGTGAAAAACTCTGAAGTATTACTATTTGCCGACGACATCAAACTTTTTAGCTGTGTTCGTTCGTACTCGGAGTGCAAACTTCTTCAGGATGACGCGTTGGCAATTTCAAGGTGGTGTTCTATGAACCATCTTTTGCTTAATGAGCAAAAGACAAAAATAATGTCCCTGTCTAGAAAGCGAGATTCACTTGTGTTCCCTTACACAATAGACAGCAGTGTCATCTCCCGAGTGTCCGTCATTCGTGATCTTAAAATTTTTGTTGATTCATCTTTAAATTTTAATAATCATGTTTCAGCTATATGTAATGCCTCTCTTAGGAATCTTGGGGTGATATTTCGTTTTACGAGGCAATTTTCTTCTCCTGATTGTCTCGTGCGTTTGTTTTGCTGCTTAGTGCGTACAAAGCTGGAGTTTGCTTCAATTGTTTGGAATTGTATCAACCACACTGCGTCATGCTCTATTGAGCGTGTTCAAAGACGCTTCATAGGCATAATCTATGACAGGCATTTCGGGCGCAAGTGTTACTACAACTATAATGTACTACTTCAAGAAACTAGGGTTACGCACCTTGCTCGATAGAAGGCGTTTACATGATTTTATGTTTTTCCATAAGGTTGTGAACGGAAGTGTTGATTCATCGCTTTTGTTAAGTACTGTTTGTTTCCATGTTCCCTTGCGGTCAAGTCGGTTTCAGAGCCCGTTCTACCCCGGACCTTATATGATACGTCTCCCTTAACAAGAATGCAGCTGGAATTTAACAGGCTTGACCAATCTGCTATAGACATTTTTAGTGACGTGACAACTTTTCGACGTACACTGGAGTTGATCATTTGTGTATAATATTGAATCCACGTGGCTGTCTGCATTTAATTTCCAATGACGAACTGTGTACCACTATTTAGTCTATGTGCTGTTTGTGGACACAACAAAACAAAGATTATTATTATTATATTTTATGCTTGACAAAAGGCGTCTGCATGAAATGAACCCAGTTTCCCCGTGAGGGCGCATCTCAAAGTGTTGTCTTATATGCTTCTGTGTCACCCATAGTGTGGGGAGATTACACAACAGAACATTTCTCAACTCCGTTACAGCGTTCACTCTGCTAAATTGGAAAAAGTGGAGGACTTTGAGAGGTAGCTTAGTCTGTTATTCTTGCAAGTAACCTTATTTTAACCGAAAAGCGGTAACAAATGTAACATATGTCTAAGTCTGGCAAAGTATCGCGATACAAGCGATACATTGTAAATGTATGCCACTACTGAGATATAAATACATTTTTCAAATGTACCTCGATTCAGAGATAAAGATACTCAAAAGTATTTTTAAGATACTATAGCGATACATTTGTATCGCAATACTGCCCAGCCCTGCACGTGACGTATACTATGTTGGACTGTATGTTGTTCCCTCACCAAATTAAAACGATCGGTTCTTGAATGCATGCTGCATTTTACGCATTAAGGACTTCGGAAATAAAGGTCTCTGCCAATTTTTTAAGTCCTGATGGTAGTAGTTTGGTATCTTGCAAATATATATACTGTCAAGAGTCTTAATTGCTACTCTTTCTCAATTACATTTTTCAGTATTCTTATACTCACTATCTCAAACAATTTCTTAATCCTTAAAAAAAAGAAATGTCGCGTGGATATGTTACGATAAAAGTAATCGGCAGACCCCAGCGCGAAGTGGAACCGTTTGCAAACCTGAAGCGGGAACGACCGAACAGTCAAAAGAAAGCACAAGGACCAAATATGCAAGCTCAAATTGCAAACAAAAAAAAAGACAGCAAGAAAATATTTTTTTTTGCAAGTTTTGTTTTGTTTAGCTTTAGCTTTGCTAAGGCAACAATGTCAGAAGCTCTGTCAGTGTCTGGGGGACAGTGATAGCCCGACACGTTCATGAGGACAGAAATTGTAACAAGGCAGAAAGCAAGCCACGAGGGGAATGAGCTCTCGAAATGCAAACAAGGATTCATCCCAACGTCGTACGACATTTGAACAGGCTCCTAGAGCTTATAGTACGGGGATTAAGAATACAGAAATCGATAACCGGGAGAAAGACAGCACGGCTTCACCATATCCCCTTGTGCAGCCTTTGGGGACCATACTTGAATAAGCGCGGCATGCACGATACTGACCATACCTACTATTCGTTAGCCGTCCTTGTTACTCAGTCATTTCATTGGGTATACACATTTTGTTTAGCGTGAACTCCGGATTTAGGGACTACTTGGTTTAGTAAAACGGGTTCGTCCAAGCTGCGCATTATAGAACCACCGCGAGACGTGATTTTTCATCGGTCTGACTATAGGTAGAAGAGTGACCTGTTTTTTTGCTCGTTTGTCCTAAAAATATAATTCTGCAATATGCGCCCGTGATGCTACTCCTTGTACTGGGGCTGCATAGAAGAGCACTCGAATTTTGTTCTGATCTGGTTTCCTTGCTTGCAAACTAAGCGTTGTAGTGTCACCGAAGTAGACGCAAATTACGAAATGCGGAAGTATATTCGAAAGTAATTGAATTACGTTTCGAATATTTCGAACTCTACTCGAGATATCTTGCGGGGAAAGTAACTCGAGTCAGTACTCTAAATACTTTACGAAGCAGCTGGTATTTAGTAACTTATCTTAAAAGCTTCCGTCGAGTTCCTTCTCCAAGACTGGGCTAGATAAAAGAAACGACGCGTAACGAGAGTACTACCGCTATAAAATTGATTCGCCCCTGGGCACTCGGCGCACGGTGCCTAGATTGAAGGATTGGACATGACGCGTTTGGTTGAAATCCGATCTAGAAATCAATCTAGGGGCTCTCTTCAATTTCCCGACGTCCAACGCCCCAAAGGCTTCCGGCGGAAATTTCTCCGTGAAACACGAGTGCTCGAAGACTTTTTCAGGTGTATTTTGTTTTCTTTTCGGATAGGGATGAGCTACTCTTTATATACGCGATGTTTCTGCACACTTGGACGAAGCGTTCTTCAACCCCTCCTCCTCCCCCCCCCCCCCCCCCCCAAAAAAAAAGAGAGAAGAAAATTCGTTTTTTTTTTGGTTGCGGGATATGAATTAAATTGGGCGTTTAATTTGTCTTAAACATCTTACTTTGTCTTTTTCTTTTCTTTTTTTTTATGAACACGCACTAGGACGAACTGGGTTTTGGTCGATTATGAGTTTGAGCTATGAAAGAGTTCCATTGAAGCGGCCTAAACTGGAAGATTGGACGGAGTCGGCGCCACTGGTGCCACCTTGCTCAAGGCTATACACCTGTGCCCAAACTGTGGAGCGCAGCGGAAAAAAAACAAAACAAAAAACAATGTGTTCCTGCACAAAAAAAAAAGAAAACAAAAGAAATATTTTTGTTCACTTTTCTGCAAACCACGGATACAGCCAATATGATGAACAGCAGAAGGGTGCGAGAAAATGACACGCCCAGAGCCCGATTAGATCTAAAAAAATGATGTGATGTGTGCGGGGAATTGAGTCCATGGGACGTCATGCATATTGTCCCTGCGCATATATTGCAATTACTTTTTTTATCTCATCGCACTTTGAGTTTTGTAAATCGCTGTCATTCTTTTATTGTTCGCAGTGATTGGTCGTCTCCGTGTTCTGCAAGAAAGCGAACTCAAAGACTTATACTTTTTATCTAGATCGTTGTTTTCTCTCAGTATTGTGGGACTGTCATAGGCGAACGGTGGCAGAGCGCGTTAGCGCTCCTGAGATCGGAGCCCGTGTAGCGAACTCCTGCGCTGCATCACCCAGGGGATCCTGGGTTCAGTCCCCACCCTTGCTCTTTTTCGATTTAGATGAAATTCGTACCGGCGTGGGTCGTGTAATGACTACGGCGTGGTGCACGTTAAAGACCTCAGCATAGCAGTCGTGTACCGCACTCGCTAAATTTCTCATCGACAACTGAGACAACAGACGCCCACTAAGGCTGGCTATCTTCCGGTTGTATCATCACACGTACAACACAATTATTGTTAGGGACTGTCATGAAAACTAGTATATAGTGTTGGAAAGTGCTCCGTTGGGATACAAACCCAAGCGGTTGATTTTGATGCACGGCAGTACCTTTTCAAAGGAAAAAAAACAAATAAAAATAAATAAAAAAATCGCCTAAGTCGTGTTCGCGTTAAAATGCTGCGCAGTGTATATCGAATGTAGACTGACGCGGAGGGTAGAAGCGAACCTAAAGAGCCAAATATTTGTACCTCGGCTATATATATATATATATATATATATATATATATATATATATATATATATATATATATATATATATATATATATATATATATATATAAAGAAACAGGAACGCTATGTGTAACTATTGAAGGAGGCTTAGTTCGGCGCATGCCAGTGACAACAAACGTCCGTTTTCTAAAAAAAAAGAAAGAAGAAAATGTATTCTTTTTTTAAGGAGCTGGAAGGTTCTTTCCGTTCTTTGCTCGGGCCGTATTTCAAAGAAGTCCATTAGCCGCCATTACCGCCGAAGGAAGCGTCGAATGCCTCGAAAGGCCGTCAACGCGGTCTGACGGAAGGTGCCTTCTAGAAATGGCGTTGGCGAAGTTTCTGCGACGTCGAAGAAGGTCGGCGAATGTTTATATTCGTAATGGACGGTGACAGATGGGTGCCGGGTATACGGCCAAGATGTCCGTCACGCTGCTTACTCCAGCGGTGCATAAAGGGGAGAGATACCTGCACCGAGGTGTGTACATAATTAATAGACCGCACGAATCAAAAAAAGAAAAAAAAAGAAAAAAAAGAAGGGGTTTAGATGAAGAGCCCATATTGTCCTCAAATGTTCTTGGCATATTATAGTGTGTTTCTACGAGAAAAAGAAAGAGCAACGAAACCGCAGGTATATTCCGCTCATACATCATACGAAAGTCAGGGTGTTTGTTGCAGGAATGATAACTTGCGTGCGCTTCGAACATGTCCACAGAGGGTTTTTGCATCACCAATGTTACAGGAGTCATCGTACAAGAAAGACAGACACCCCAGCCAGTATGTGCAGACTGTCGTTTATACGATGTCTTTGCAGTGTGAGAGCAACTTTAGAGTAGAAAGGCGCCTTCTTTTTGACAGCACGGAAAGGAAAGATTATTCGTCAGTGGGTTTTTCTTTCAAGATTAGCGCCAAAAAACGAGAAAAATAAGTGCGCCGTCTAATGAACAGTGCGAAACGACTTGGGGGCTATGTTGCGCTTTTGGACTCCCAGGAGACTAGGGAGAGGGAAGTGACGTCAACAACGCAGCAAATGCAGATTGGATGTTGATTTTGTTTTCTTCTGTCAACATCCACTCTGCGTTTGCTCTAGTCGTTGACGTCACTTCCTCTTCCAAGTCTCCTGGGAGTCCAAAAGCGCAACATAGCACCCCTGGGCAGTGGAAGTTGAGCGTAATGTTGCGCATCTCTTTAAGAAACATTTCCTTCAATCTGTACATCGATTGCAAACAGCGCTTAATGTCAGGGGGCGGAGGGGGGGGGGGGGAGGTCTCCGAACGCCTCCCCTGATTTGGAAGGGGGTCTTGGGAACTGCGTTGTAGATTCGGCGTTGCTGAAACCACAATCGTAATTACTGGAACTAGCAATAAGACGTGATCGGGTTTTTCAGCGATTCAAGTTTCGTTGAGCAGCCAAATCGAGAGTAAGATAGGACACGAATGCTGTAAGTGGGCATGTTGATGTAATGCGCGACAAATTAGCGGATATCTCGATATCTGAAGGCTCGTATGAGGCTCTTGTCCCTTATTGTTTCAAAGAACATGTCGGCTGACGTTCCATCGGATTTTGTGAGCACCTAATCGCTCTCCCCTCTTAACATACGGGAAAATTTAAGCGCTGGATGCAACGCGCCATATAGCCGGTGACAGGCTAAGCATTCAGTAGAAGCTCCACCTGCAAAACGTGCTCGCTGCCTTCCACCTAGCTTTGGATCCACATGCAATCAAGTGTTACTAAAGGCAAAAAAACAAAAAAACTTTCAGCTTTTTCACTTTGGTGAAGAAGGAAGAGCAGCGGAGCTGTAGCTTCTGTTCTCGGCGGTGGTTTTCCAGGCGAGCGATCTGCTCTTTTTCGCATGAGAATCTGAAACGCTCGAAGCAGTGGAACTTTAGGCGATAGCGGCTTCGCGGCGGTGGCGGAACCATTCGCGCTGCTGCGCACATCGCCGCTCGTTCCGCTCCCGCTCTTCTTCCTCCGAAGAAGGTTGCCGCCATCTATGAGCGATGGCGGCAACCAGCTGTCTGGTTGCCGCCGTCGCTAATAGACGGCGGTAGCAGTCCAGAGTTTGATGTCATTATTTCTAATCCGGCGGATACGATCCTGGGGAAACTAGCCTCTAAGAAAAAAGTTTGTGCTTGAAGTTGAACATTTACCGGATACTTAACCTGTCACCTGTCACCGACTATAGTACAGTAATGCAAAGTCTTGCCGCTGATTACAGAGTCGCTCCAACATCTTGCGGGGCGCCCTGAAAACAGGCGATCGCCGTTTGCAAGCCGTTTTTTGGTCATCGAGTAATTAATTCTTTGGGCCATTTAGGCTGGTACGGCAACGAGTAGCCATGGTAAGAGAAACGTAATTTTTACCCGTAGCATCGCGGCGTTGTTGACGGTAGCAACAACCTGTGAGGTCACTGCTATCTTAAGTAGTTCTAAGCTTCAGACGCACTGCTCGTAGATCGTACAAGTACAAAATACACGGTGTTTGCTGGAGAAAAGATCGCAGATTTGTTTGCGGACACGCCTTGAGTATGTTTTGAAACATTGTTTGCTTCATAGATTCGAATATTACAAACATGTCTGGAGGCAGTTTTTTTTATGACCAATTTGACAGGACTGTCGTACGAGAAATACGTCTCAGACTTTCTGCAGAACTGACTGTCTTTTTGTATAATGTATAGCGCTGCGACCGTGGCTTTATTTTTTACATGGGAGGCCCTTCGAAAGCCGTTTTATTGGAGTATAGGGGTGCGCGAACATTGCTTCGAATTAAATAGTGCAGTGCCATCCTTGGCTTAACGCTGAAAAAAGTCCATATTACGTGGTTTTCCTCGCGCTGGGAAGGACATTAATGACGCAGCACTATTCGACTTCAACGCCTATATGTGCACAGTCACGTATTTTATTACTTATTGATGCGAAAGCATTCACTGTGCCGCGGAGCGAAGCCGACGTCGTCCGTAACCGTCTGTAGCAGCGAAACGGCAGTTAAATTCCCATTGGCCAAAAGGACAGCAACGCCGATGCTTCGTCACGGAAGCCGGCGGGGCGCTCGAGGTCAAACCGGACGGGCCTCAGAAATAAAACACAAAGAAAAGCGCAGCAACGCAGATGCATCGTCACGGAAGCCGTGGAGCTGGAGGGGCGTCGTGCCTGCGCAGTGGGGGAGCCTGATGTCACCACCGGAGCGCCGTGTGAAAAAGGAGGACGTGGCGCGCTGCTTTTGGGAATGCGCTGTGTGTCGGAATGCCTTTAGCATTCCTACTCGTAACCAGTCTCAAAAATTTTTTAACGTAAGCTATATATATATATATATATATATATATATATATATATATATATATATATATATATATATATATATATATATATATAGAATGGTGCTTCCTAGATTAAAAACCGAAGGAAGGAGTAGGCACTACAAAGCGATATAAGTACACACGCGGCGTGCACAACGAAGCAGATATAAAGGTGAGCAAAACAAGCCAGAACGTATCGATAACTTAGCTGTTGCATTCTTTACCTCGAACGATAGAAAACTGGAACAACATAAATGGATCAGTTCGTTATCTCGATTTTGATAGATTTGTATTAGAAATACAGTAGGTTCCTTAGTATGGTGTCTGTGAGTCTACTAGTGAAGTGTATGTGATTGTTTATGTACTTTTCAACTCTATTGCATTTTTCAAGGCTTTTTTAGTTTTGTTCTATAGGGTGTGTACATTTTTAATTGTTTGCCTTTTTGAATGTATATGTATGTTTTCTTTCCACTCCTGCGACGACCTCACCGAAATCGCAGTATTTTGAAACTGATAAATAGATAGATAAATAAATAAATAAATAAATAAATAAATAAATAAATAAATAAATAAATAATAAAATATTGTGGCTGCAGTCACCTCCAACAATTTTTCGAACTTACCAACGATGCAGAGTTTCGTTTCCGCACGCTACAACTAATAAAAAAATGTTTCGTTCTACCGGCTTAGTTCTCTTTTTCTTTTTCTTACTTTCACATTTCGGCCTGTTTGGTCAAGTTTTTCAGAAATCCCGTGAAAGACGCGCCCAAGGAGATTTGCGAAGCGAGCAAGCGCACCGACGAATCGCGAAAATTCAATTACGGGGGAAAAAAGGGGGAAGGAGGGGGGGGGGAGAAAATAGCACACGCTCTGCAGACGTTTGGTGTCTTCTTTTGGCGCTCTCGGGAAGCACCGATCTTTGTGGCAGCATCGGTGAACGTAGGTTCGTAGCGTGAATATAACTATGATGTATGTTTCCGACTTCTTCCGGGTCTTTAATTATTCATTGCTACATATGTCGGCTCGTTTCGTTTGTGATGGTGGCAGCGTTCAGACTAGGGGCTGGTGCTGGAAAAGGAAAGCGCGTGATAACTCGAGCGCCTCGAGAAGAACTCTTTGGTTTCATAGATAATAACGTGAAGCTGCAGATAGACTGTTTCTAATACGGGTGATTTTTGTTAGGAGCTGGAAACAACAAGCTTAAAGAGCGAATCCCTAAAAGAATGAAAGAGGAATCCCGTGGTGAATGTACTAAATAGATTAAGAGCAAACATAACCCTCCAGAGTAATGTTCCTGGAACAGTTTCCAGAGGCTGCAGCTGAGCGATGTTGTCTCGATCGTGAATGGACTCTATACAACATAGCGCCGTTACTTGGAAGTAGCGTAGTGAAATTAATTAGCTCCAATTATTCGTCATCGGAGAAAACGTTGTTACACATAGAGCGATGCTTAGCTTTGCCGTTCTTCGCTGCCTTATGTTAAGATTTCTTGATGACGAGTATTACATGACGAAAATATTTAGCCTTTTTAATAGGAATGTAAGAACATTTTGTTTTAATAGTGATGTTTTTTTATTGCGGGGTTTTGTATTACCCACAAATAGTATCATCGTGCATGATTGTTCATCCCAAGACACGATCGTATAAACGATGATAGATTCTTTGAACGTGAACATTCGACGCAAAATATCTCTGGTCGGTGGAGAAAACTTGAGTCGATCCTACCTTTAACCTTATCCATTTCGTCCGAATCCAGAAGCGCACAAAAGGCTTGTCCGCGACAAATTCTACCAGCCGCGAGATGCCTTTCAGCAGACAATGCATACCCGTTTAAAATACTTACACAAAATTGAAAACAATTTGTTTGATTTGTTTTTGTATGACTGAGCATCCACTCACTCTCCACTCCTTTTGCAAGGGAGCCACGCTGTAAGCAGTGTAAAACTACCCCTGAAATAAAACAAAATAACGGGACTCCTATGCGCAAAGAGCCCATGACGAGACCAGGCACATTTTTTATAGTCTTAGGACACCTAGGGCCTGGTGAGGCCCAATCATCAAAACATAGCTCCGCGACCATTGAGATTACGGAATGAGCAGACAAGTAAATCGAAGAAACGAAGCAATAAGTATGAACAAAACAAGCCACGGGTTTCTTACGTTGTCAGTTACTACAGCATATACAGTATACCTCCACACGTTTCTTTTCAGAAACCCTCGCTGGAGAAAAAAAATAGAGAAGACGGAGACTTAAGCCCAATTCACGTGATGCGATTTTGCTTGCGAATTCGCAGCTGCGACGTCAGGCACCGCAACTTCCCCCAGACTTTATTTTTTTTGTCGCGTGCGAGTGACGTTGCAATTGCGCAATCGCAATTCAAATAGCGTCATGTAAATCGGGCGATTTTCGTGAGCCACCCCAACTAACTTTATTTTACAAATCGCCGGCCTTTACCCTTTCCGGTACGCTATTTAGTATCGCGAAATTCAGAATAGTTATTGTGCAATCGGCAAATGAAAATGAAGTCAAAGCAAAGATTCAAATATACCCGTACTTTTCAATGCCGTGACTTTAAAGGAAGGCAAGCTTGCAGGTCGACTAGGCAGTCTAAAAATGGACTATGCCGAGCATTTGTACGAGCAGCACACGAGCTGCTGCATGTGCTGGAGCGAGCTTCCAAAGCGTTCATTAGACACCATGAAACTGCTTGGAATCGGTTGGGAACAAAGTCTACAGTCCAAAGAGTGAACCCCTGCCTTCCCCTGTCGTTACTTGCTCATTGTTGCCAGGAGACACTTGCATTTTGAAAAAGCACGGTGAGGATCAAAAAGGAAAATTCTGTAACTTAGATACCAATATTTTATATTGGCCCAATATTTGAGTTTTTTTTGCAGCGATATTTGTTGGTATGTTTAGCAAATTATCAGGCAAATCGGGGTGTATTAAGAAAACGCCGGAGTACCCTTTGCCCGAAAGTCTTATAAACACCAACAAACATCGCTGAAATAGTGTGCCAAATATTAGGCCAAAATTATATTGTTTATCGAGTTATTGAATTTACAAAAAAATTCCTTTTTAACCGTGTTTTTCAACAACTGAAAGTCTCTACTGGCAACAATGAAAAAGTAACGCCAGAGGCAGGCCGGGGCTTACTCCTTGGACTGCAGAATTGGTTCTTAACTGATTACAATCAGATCAATGCAGTGAAATCAATGCTTTGGAAGGTCGCTCCAACACCGCGAGCCGTAGCACGAAACAAATGCTGGGAATATTCCACTTTCTGACTGCCTGCTCGACTGACAAGCCTGCCCAACACTGAATCACCGACTTCACGTCACAAAAAAAAAACGAAAAAAAAACGCGGGAATATTTGAATTTTGGTTTCGGCATTATTTTCGTTTGCCGATTTCGCAATAACAATTCTGAATTTTGTGACACCAAATACAATACCGGAAAGGGTAAAGACCATGGATTCAGGAAATATTGTTTGGGTAGCTCAAACATATCGCCGAAGTACCTCCTTAAGAGCCGGATTTCATTTTGCTCGTGACGCATTATTCTTCGCGCTTAGAGTTCGGGACATTATTGTTTGCTCGCAGTTTGTCTCGCTTTCGTCCATTGTTTGCCACCCCGTGTGCACGGCATCCCTAGGTTGCGCCTCGAAATTAGCGGGGTTTGAGAATAACGTATACGCAAAAGATTTCCACGCCCAAATATATAGCGTCGTCGCCACTGCGCCTTTAGAATAGCGCATTGCGACGACGCGAATGCGCACTGTGGAGCCCTCAATGCTAACGCAAACGCAGAGCGCTTAACGAAATATATAAATGAAGCCTTTAGCGAAGCAGCCCATTCCACCCGAATTTCGGCTCTGCAAGATGCATTTTGCATGGATGGCCTCGTAACGAAGAAAACGCTTGCGTACCACAAGCCGTAACTGTTGCTACCCCAACTTTCATAAATCTCCGCCGTTCGTAAGCTGCGGTCGTTCTGGCTGCGCGCTCGGTTCTTCCTCGGCGGCAGTGAAAGTCGCGAGCGCGAGATTATGATACCGGTACACTTTGTGCAGATGGTTTTCGAAGGGGATGCGCCATTGCGGAGGCGCGTCTACGCAAAAGGTCGAAAGGTCGTTGAGTTCGCTCTGCCCTATACAACAACTCATGTTTAAAAACAAACCGGAGCGCCCCTAGCGGACACCACCGGCGCCGCGCATGTTGCATGGAGTGCGAGCAGGAAGCTCGCCGTTGCCTATAAACAAACCATTAGAAGGTGATGTTGTTGGCGTCGGGGAGAGTCCCCGTGCTCTTTTTCGCGTTGATTCTTACAATTGTTGATTCTACGTCTTCCTGGAAATGTCTGGTTACATTATCGGCCTCAGCGAAATTAACGAGGCTTGTTACACTGCAAAACGTCGCGTGAATAATGTGACGTGAGGCGATTCATTCTGCGTGGGCGCCTCAGAATGGGTGCTAAAGCCTGATTCGCATTGAGATTCTCCTCGCTATTTTCATTCCCGACGTCGCTCGGGTTGCAAAAGCGTATATGGACCGTAGCTGAGATGGTCGACTTCGATACTGAAGATCGCAAGCAGAATCAGACCAAGTGAATCAGGCATAACAAGTAGGTGATGGCCACTGGTAACAATGATCGAAATCTCCTTGTATCTATTGTTTACACCGAGACTACTTATCCCAACTCAGCTTCAAACTGAAAAGTCGTTCGAGGCCTGCACTTACTTCTTATCGCAAATACCGGGTCAGCGTTTGGTCTACGGGCCGCTGTCCTTTGAACGAGCAGATGACAAAAAGTAGACAAGTTTGGAAGAGCAGACAACAGTTTAACGATTAGGCGGCCGTTGGAACTTAAAGACGCACTGTGCCCGCGGGTGGTCCGGACAACTTCGCGGCTTTCCCGCGTTCATGTTGGAAAAAAAAAATCTGACGACCACAAGTATTCCTGAATTCAGCCCAAAGTGTTTCCTGTACAAGCAATCGTAGTTCGACGGCGTCTGGTTTGCTCCGTTCGTCCTCCGTTCTCGGACGAACGGAGGAGACAAAAAACACATGAAAACTTATCTTCAAACCTTTCCCGAATCTTTTGGTGCAGCCCCTGTCGCGACGTTTCGACGAAAAGGCAGGTTTTTGTCTGGTTTCTTCCAAAAGATCACAGGAAGGCATGTCTCGCACGGTGACTTCCGCCCAAAGCCCCAGACCGGAAGTGCGCCCGACGCGCCACCACCACGGCGTGACGTAACGGAGTTGAGTTCGTGTATTGATTGTTCCGGGTGAGGAAAGCTTAGATCGGAAACCGGGTGTTTGAGTGAAGACTTTCAAAAGTTCCTACAGATAGGGTGATTGAGAAGGAAAAAATAAACTCTTTTTGGGAGCAAACTGCCAGCCACGGCCGACATCAGGGATAACAAAAAGCACAATAATTAAGTAGACGATGAAATAAAATTTACTAATCATGTTTCTAGTTATAAAAGTACATTGCAGTAAATTATTTAACTAAGTAGCACGTCCATAATTCCTGACGTCCGCGGTGACCGGCAGTTTTTTGTTTTGTTTCCCAGAAAGAGTTTTTTTTTAATTACACTATTGGGAGGAATTCTCGAAAATCTTCGCTGGAACACCCGGCATTATAAAACACCCGGCATGTATAAAATAAAAACATGTATAAAATTTTGTACCCACTCCAATCATAATCCCCGCTGGGGAACTGATACTATTATGAGACACCTGAGACTCAAGGAATCCAAATAAAGATTATTATTATTCTCTTTTTGCCGTAACGCGTAACACAAGAGGGGTAATAAATCGTGGCTGCACGCCACGATTTATTACCCCTCTTGTGTTACGCGTTACGGCAAAAGAGTTCGGCCTTATTACGTACCCTTTGTTTTTAATAAACTTCCGGAGAGTGTCATCAACGCCAATACAAGGAGAGAGGTTAAAAGCATTGTTGGCAAACATAACAATTTAGTGCGATTCCCCAAAATCTGCCTCTAGTACTTTGTGCCACCTGCTTTGTCGAAATGTTAACCTATTGTTCAGTTTTTCATCTCTTTGTACTAGACACTTGATACTTTCGCCGTTTTGACTTGCCGGGTACTGTCCCACAAGCCCATTGTGGCTTGGACAGACCCGTATTTGTACTGTGTCTCTGAATTCCTGTCTAATAAATATATTATTATTATTATTATTATTATTATTATTATTATTATTTATTATTATTATTATTATTATTATTATTATTATTATTATTATTATTATTATTATTATTATTACTATTATTAAATAGTGCGCGGATCATTTTTTGACACTTTTGTGGCGAGAGCCGTGGTTTCACAGAGGAACCCCGGATGTTGTTCGTGTAGTGTCGGCGTGGCACGAGACGTCGCAGTGTCACGTGATGTTGCAAAGTCACGTGACGCGACGTCGACACGTCACGTGAAATCGAAACGTTTTAGCGAAAGAAATTTTTATGCTCAATTTAGCGGACAAAGTTTCCTTTTCTATTTAGCGCGTGAGTATTTGTGCGAAACTAAGCGGATACATTTCTGACACTAAGTTTAGGGGGAAAATCTTTCCCATTAAGTAGAGTCGGAAAATGCTTTGTGCATTTGATACCGAGACGCTATATTTAGCGGAAAAATGCTCGTGTGCAATGGAATTTGTGTGCACCATAAAGACAAAAATCTGGAGCGTCTACGCTACCGCAAAGCACTTGGTCGAGACAATCGCTGTCATCTATAAGGCGAATGAATTTTGGCTAGTAATCTATTTAACATGGCGTTCCACAATTTCTTCATTTGACTCCTAATTTCTAGTTAAGCGATACGTTCCGCTGGTGCTTCCTTGTGTAGTTTTTCTTGTATAGTGCCCCTCTTTGTAAATTTTATTTTAGGATTTTGTGAGCGTTTTTTTCCCCATATTACGTAAATTCGTCTTTTTCGATTACGTGTTAACAATACGTTTTGTTTATGATGTTTTTCTGCCGCTGTATTTTGGGGGCTTGGGACTAGTCACGATGCTTTTAATGGCATTTTTTCCCCCAATCCCTACCCCAAAACGCATTATAACGTTTTGCTATCTGGATTATGGAACTGAAAATCTTATTGGATTCGACCTGAATTTCAGGTTTTCAGAAATTATTCCTTTGTAAGCAATCTTAATCTCAGGGATTTAAAAAAAATTCCAGTTAGATGTTTTCTTTCATCATCCAGATATTGAAGGTTTGGGGGTAGGAGTGACTTCAACAACATTGTAATATTTTGGTTTAACTAAATTTTTTTTATTATGCTTAGTGTTACATTGCCGTCAGTTTCCTTGGGGGGTTTAAACACATTATCAACCACGCCATTCACCTTCCGCAGATTACCGCGTTCTCCCATGTGCTTTGGGGGAAAGCAGACGTTCCAGATTACTTCGAGTTTAAACTGTGCGCGGCAGAGCCCGCAACAGCCCGGTCGTCGTCGCGGATCGTTTGCGGGACATAACAAAGAACCGGAATTTTTTTTCTGTGTTGTTTTTCTTATTTTTAAAGAGGAAACAGACGAAATAACCGGATGAATGAACCATACGATCGACCGGGGACAAAGGTTATAAAGCCGCCGCAACACAAAATTCAGCGGAGCCGGGATTGGAACTCTGGGTCGGCGACAACTTTCCAGACCAAAATTTCTAATTCCGACCCGCCAAAAAAAAAAAAAAAGTGTCTTTCGATGCTTTTCGAATTTTTAGTCCCCATTCGATCGTACGATTCAATTCGTCCGCATAATTAAAGTATGAAAGTGACGCAATACCAACGCTACGGCTGGAAACTTCTAAGCTCCCAACGGGGTCGAAAATTCGTGACGATGGTGGCCGACATCTTAAAAACTTGCCCAGGGCGTGGCAGGTCGCGAGCGTCTTATGATTACTCCGAAGCCAATACGGGTTATGATGATAATGCAATTAATGGAAGGGTGCAATCGAGCTAGACAAGAATGACGAAAATAATCCCTGGAGAAGGGGAACAAGAGGCACAAAGGACAAACACAAATCTCCAAACACAGCTTGGTGACTGGTGCGCGACCGAAAAATCTGTCTGGTTCTGGTATCGAAACAGGGACTTCTCCATTTCCGATGGAGCGCTCTACCAAATGAGCTAACCAGGAGTTAGACGTCAGTAGAGCAAACAGGTTTTATCAGCTGCCACCAGTCTAACACAAACCGGGGCGAACGGTCTACATTTTAAGGTTATGATGATAATGCAATTAGTGCAAAGGTGCAAGCAAGCTAGACAAGAATGACGATAAAATCTTTGGAGAAGGGGAACAAGGAGGACTATCGCGTTTGTCCTTTGTCTGCCTTGTTCCCCTTCTCCAGGGATTCTTTTCGCCGATACGGGTGCTGCATTAGCCGATAAGAACACTGAAAATCGAATCAGAAAACGAGGGGCGTGAGCATGTTAAGCCACGTTGTGCGTTTCTTAAGTTGTCGGTGCTCTACATATTCGCTAGGGCCTCCTGTATGGTTATTATAGGCATCAAAAATTTGCTCGTACGGCCGGCGGCGCTTGTGCATGCAGCACTGCTGCAGCACTGCGGGCACCACGACGGATTCGCGGCAGCCGAATCCGTCGCTTTGTGTGCGCTCTTCAACGGCAGATGGCGGTGTTCTGTTGATCGCCTCTCATCGTGAGGGGAAGCCACGATTATGGACCTTAGTCTACCGCCTGTTTCAATCTGATGTTGGTCTTTGCCTGAGCACTCTAACGTAAGCGAACGATAGACCAGTTGAGACGGAGCCTGAGTCCCTTCGTGGTCGTGAGAGATGACAGGGTTTCGCACGTTCATTCTTCGGGCGTGTCGATAGACGCTAGTTAAATCTGCGTTGTCAATGGGTCACTGGAATAAATGTAGGTGTACCACTTCTATAATCTCGTTCTGTACCGATAACCCTCTCTGTGAATTAATTTTGGCTACCGCACGTGCGCAAATACCACCAGATTTTTTTCATATGGCCTTGAGATTACACTTTTGAACAGTGATTACAGTTTAGTATTGTTTTTAGTTTGTCAACTGACTCCACGCACAGCCTCTGTGTTCACTTGCACCGTCCCGCGATAAAAGCAATGCGATGTGGAACTTGTAACATTTCAAAGATTGCACGTTCTGTTTTTTTAAGCGAATTTTACTTGTTAAGGTAATAATATGCTAAAACGCACGCATGATTGTTGATAGTTACCGTGAAGGGATGATAAACAAACTAAAGATAAACACAGACGCTTAACTTTACCAGCTAAGATGAACGAAGTAAATTAGTAAAATGGCAATACATACTGTGGTGTACGCAAGGAGTTTTAAGTGCAAGCTTTAATGGAACAGAGTATTTAGGTAAAATAAAGCGGAAAAAAGAAGTAAGAGACACGTGCTTGTCAGTTTTGACTGAAAAAATGCGACCAATAATCTATCCAAAGAAATGAGTTACTTGAAACACGGGAAAGCTCCATAGAGCTCGAGTGAAAATTGTTAAATAGAAAATTTAGTTAAGTAGCCGTAACCCGAACAAAAATCTTATTTTGATTTGACGATAACCGAAACACGAATCGAAGTTTTGATTTGACGAGAACAGAAACACGAATCGAAGCCGATATATTATAGCGATTTGACAGTAAAAATATTTTGGCAAATATTTAGGCTAAAAAATCCCACAAACGTGGGTTTTTGCCATACCTTAATTATTTCATTGTAATACGAAACCCGTGGACAAACTGCAGAGTTTAAGACTACGGGCATGTCTTGTAGAAGTAAATCAGAATAGCCGTTAACGACGCTAAAAAATTGAAAAGAACATAAATTTTCTTATCACATAATCTAAAATTGTTTCTACGGTTGCACATGGAGTCAATGAGAAACCTTCCACGTTTATATTTTTTTAAAAGAAACTTCCCCATATGCGCCAAAGGGCAATTGCGTTTTTTACGCTAGTTTATGCACGAAAATTGTGAATCACAAATGGAGCGAGCAAACTTGAAGGCACAACCATGCAAAGCAGCAGAGACTGGGGTAAATAATTTTACGTAACTGTATACTGTAAACGAGTAAATTTTCACGAGGACCTAATTTTCGCGAATTTTGCGAAGTGCCTACAAACGCGAAAGATACGTCCCGCGAACAATTCGGGCAAAATGTGAACGCTACGGAAGCTACACTCGATTTGCAAAATATAGAACCCGCGAATAATTTTAAATTTTCAGTTTTGGCTGATTCGCGAAAATTTGAACCGCGAAAATTAAGTCGTTTACAGTATATAATTTTTGGACTCTATAATTATTTCACATCCTTCACCCACCTTCAAACAACTTGTCAGTCAGTGTATTAAGTGTTAAAAATGTAGCATATATATTTTTATTTGTTTAAGTGATGAAATTATGAAACGGTTGGTGGCATCTCAAGCGCCATCTCGATCAAACCTATTTTGGATAGTCCGCAAAAATGAAATAATCCATCATCCATCGCTCGAGCACGGATATAGCAAAAGGAGCAGCTATCATCCGTTCAATTCCAACTTTGCAGTGTAGCAACTACTGTCGAGCAAAAATAATAAAAATAAACAAACAACTGCACTGCGCCAAAAACCGACTCTCACGACCTGCTTAAAACGCGCATATCGAATATCGTTTTTGTGTTGTTGTTGTGGCGCTTGGATAATTTATTTTCCACATATGCAAGCCCCTCATCATCTGTTCATTGGAAATAAACAGAAAAAAATATTAAAGTATAAAAAAATCATTCAGGTGCTGTTAACGCGACATCACCGTCTTCCCAGCACCGTCCGCTCACGATGCCCGGCGGAGGCTACGGGTTCGCCACACTATACCCCGTTCAGCCACTGTAGTAGGTTTCTTATTTAGATGAGCGTCGTCTGGTATGCAGCAGTGTAAGCTACTTTCGCGTAATTCATCTTAAACACCAAAGGGGTAAAGAACTTGTACTGCATCGACCAAATTTAACACCTCAAGCGGAGAATATCAGGTGCTTTTTATGGGGGACTCTACAATCTTTTTTTTTATTTTGACATTTTGTATGTTTTTTGTTTTTCTATTAGGATTTTTTTTTCACCTGACTCGCAAATGCTATCGACGTCTGCGTTTGTAATTTCATTTGTTTTATTGTTATGCGTGAGTTTCGTCTTTGAATTTTATTGCACATGACGACTGAACTGGTTCTCGCCTACGTGAAGTCTTTATGCTTATGTTCGCTTGTTTTCTTGTTGTAACTATTTCAACGTTTTTTTAAATTTTTTTTCTCATTTGTGTAATTTGCACGTATATTCTCGAATGTGTTCTCGCATCGTTCTGTGCCTTAAAGCGTACTTGAGCGTTATGTACCCGTGCGTTCTCCCTCGTGCGAATGTATGACAACCTAATGCCAGCAAACTTTACCTCGTGAGTTTGGCTCCACTGTCTGCCAATGTACGGGGTCCAAGGGCTCGCCAAGCTGACACTTAGCAGCTTTTTTCCTTCAGTCCCCACTATCATTGATGGAAAATAAACCTATTATTATTGTCATTGTCGCGGACAGCTTAAGAAGCCTAGGGCGTGGCTCATAACATATTTACACTTCTTGCTTCGCGATTTGTTCTTCTTTGCTCTATGGGTCAAGGCTGATATCTGATTGGTTGTAAGCAATAACGAGATGCTCGCGGCAAGGCACGCCTCGCGTATCTCAAACTGTGAATGCTTGCTGCCTGTCCTCTCTAAAAAATCTGAAGTTGTAGGAGTGGCAGAAAACACGCAGGCGATCTGGTGAACGTCTAACGTCTTGAACACCCGAGACCCAGGAGCAAAAAGTGGACAACACACAGACACAGACGTGTTGTCCGCTTAAATAAACTGTCTGCTCCGTCCCCCTGATCATACCATGACGTAAGCAAGTGAAATTTTAGTGGGCAGCCACCTCTGTTTCTGCAATCTAAGAGATGCCTGCGCGTCTACTTACCCGCAAAACATTCAAAGAGCCAATCATTGCGATCTAGAAAATCAGCTCAGCGAATGATGAGGCAGAACATCTGTTTAGACCTTAAAATTAAGTCTGGGCTGTAGCATTACGCAATGAAAACATGACGTTTTGCATTGCGTAATGCCACAGCGCAGACTTCATTTTGAGGTCTAAACGAATGTTCCGCCTCATCATTCGTTGAGCTAATTTCCTACGTCGCAATTGGTTCTTTGAGTGTTTTGCGGGTAAGTAGACGCGCAGGCATTTCTTAGAGTGTGTTTGTGTATGTGTGTTGTTCATTTGCTTGTTCTTAAATCTCGTGTGTTCAAGATGCTGAATTCGTACACTGCCATCTGCGAAGCATCGCTCTTTTGCCCAGACTTCTGTGAGAGAGGGCAACACTGGGAAGGTGAAACGAAAAAAAAAACACACAAAAACGTTATTCCCGGAATTCGCCGTCCCAAAGAACTACTGCCGGGAGGAAACACGGCAGGAGGACAGCGGTTCGTAGATGCGATCCTGCGGTAAGTCCCGCATTCCACGCGACGGGAAATTGCGTTTCCGTCGGGGACCGGAAGCCGCCGCGGCCACGACGCAGCCTAACACGCGGCTTCGGGCATCCATCATGGGTGACATCGCGTTGGCGGCGGAAGGAGAAAATATCAGGCGCGGAGTACTGTGTCCGTCTTGCAAAGAGAACCATTTTTTTCCTGGTCGTTTCTTGCCGAGTACCTTGCTAAAAAACAACAACAACAACATATAAACCACCGACAGCTGCGCAGTGTAAGAAATCTGGTGTGTCTACTTCCCCAGAAAACACTTGGAAGGACCAGCTGTGTACGGAGACAACTCGGCGAAGGACGAGACCGTGAAAAGTTTACTCGGCTGCAAATGGGATTGCGGCATTAGTCGAGAAAAACAAAGAAGAGCCAATCGCGAAGCAAGAAATGCGACGAAAATCTACGAAGTCCCGCATTTCTTACGGTGGCAGCATCGAGGCTGGGCATCTTTTCCCGCACCTTTCGTTTGCGTATTGGCTTCGCCGAGGGAGCTCGGTGTATGACGAAGCTAAAAATATGTTTATGCGTAAAAACAGAAATCTGCGTTGTGACACTGTGGTGCCTGGAACGCGTCTCTAACTAACTGGTGTGTTTACCATGTCAAAAAAAAAAGTGGTCCCTCGATTTCAACTTTATGACGCCAGGCGAATGTGAAACAAAATACTGATGTGTGCTTGTACTTTTAAAATTCCTACGAACATGCCTCAGGGCTAGTAGCCTGTGAAGCTAAGTAGCAGGTGAAAATAAATAAATCAATAAAGGCGTCATGCCGCCACCGACGGCGATCCTGGTGGGGTCACAGCAGCGCTAGTGGATGTGGCAGAGCTTGACAGTAGTCCATGGAAGTCGCAGCAGCCAGGAGTTTGGAGGCAGCAATGACAGCGACACTCGCTACTTTTGCTAGTGCTTTTTGCCGGAACTTTTACGACCAACCACCAGGGTCGAGATCGACACCGGACAGCGTGACACTTGGGCTTTTGTGCCGTCGGTTGTTGCCACTTCGGGACCAATTTCGATGCACAGGCGGAGCGCGCAGCGCAAGTTCGCCCGCTCCTTGCACAGGGGTTGGGGTGACCTCAGAACGCCGAGCTTCGATCGGCTCTGTCGGAAGAATGGTGGCTAGACATCAATGCTGGCTGTCTCGAGGCCGACCCACTATCCTACCAACCAGAGAGAATATCAAGGCTCGACGTTCTGACGTCACTGCAAGCCCTGTGCGAGAACCAGACGAACTTCCGGTCCGCATATATAGGACTCTAAACACACCGGTCGGAGACGCGTTCTATAGGGAGTATTCACTGGCGGCCATATCCGTGTGCGTGGTTGCTGAGCGCGTGCTGACGGCCAGCTTCCACAGTCCTTTTGCAACGTGCATTCCACACCATCAAGATTGCCGGTCTTAGCAGGCTATTAATGTAAGCTCGTTCTGAGCATGCGCTCTAAAGAGCACCCACAAATATGGCGTCCAGTGAATTCCCCCTATAGGCACTGTAGTGGCACTGAGCGACGTGCTTACGCCATGCTCGGTGATGCCGCCCAGACTGTTCTTTTAGGCTCCAAATATATTTTCAGCCCCGCCATTCACCCAACTCCCTGCGTGGGTTACTGCAGCCATCGGCTCTCCCAAGTATATGCTTTTGTGGGGAAGTATAGAAGCAGCGTATTTCCTGGAGAGTTAAGTCCCGCCCCGTTGCCACCGGCAGCTCCAAGAAACGAGAGGCGAAGCGATTCCCGAGCATCTAATTATCACTCCTCAGCCAATCAGATCGCGGCATTGGTCGATAAGAAAGCCGAAGAACCAATCACGAAGCAAGAAGCGAACACAGTCGCGTTTCGCTTTTGGCGCTGCTGGGTTGGCCCCACTGGCTGGTGACGTCGGTTGCGCTTTGGCTTCAGGTGAAACAAAAACAATGTAGAAATTTCACATATAAAGCCTGAATCCGACTTGGTTTGCGGCTACCGGGTATAATCAAAACAAACCCCAACTCATAAAAAGAAAAAGCCAGTACAAAGTTTAAGCGTTTCGCTCGCTGCATTTTTTTTAACGTCAACACCTGCGCAACGAAGATCTAATTATGTCAGAGCCAGCCAAAGTCACAAAACAGGCTTTCGAGCTAAGCCCCGAATCATGGTAGACCTTGCTGCGAAGGATGCCCATCTATTTTGCAGAACTGCACTCGCTGCTGCAGAAGTGCCCGATCTAATCTGCACTCTGGAGGGCGCCACAAAGCGAAACGACGTTTGCGCGTTCGTGTAGAACTTGACTGCCTCGGTGGTTCGCACGAGCGGGCCAAAGAGCTGCTCCTAATTGGAACGAATCTCCCGTTTCGCGCTTTGAAAATAAATAAATTAAGAAAAGCACCTCTGGTAATCCGCCGGTGACTTAAGCCTCAGAGAGCGAGATTCATTGGCAGGATGTTGGCTGTGTAGGGTCGGACAGAGATTATCTACTTCACGCGAGGACCAGGTATCGCTCGAGAAAAAAAGAAAATCGTGAATTTCACACTGACTTTGTAATTCTGCTGTGCGTGTGTTAAGGCAGGGGGAAGTTGGTCAGCCCCAATGAGCGTTGGTATCTCTGCTGTAGATGAGACATTTAGCCAGTGCACTACCAGTGCCAGCCTCGGATTTTCAACGTAGTATCGACGCGAGTTAGTAATACACAGAACACACGACGGTAACGATCCTCATCTAAATTGAAACTGGCACTGAGAGTGGGATTTAGCCAATCATTCCTGGGTTCTGAGGCACGTGCTTTTGCTCCACGTTCTCGCAGCTGCGGTGCGCTAGCAGACTTGGTCATCGAACCCCCTGAACATTGCTGGAGGGCTACTTTAGAAAGCGAACAGTTAGTCTGCAGCGGAATATAACAAACATTTTGTTTTTGCTGTTAGAAAAAAATTTCGCCACTGCTCTGTAAATTTGGAATTTAATGTACCGGGTGCAGCCGAGAAAACGCCCGGTTGTTTTTGAACTACACACAAATGAAGCAAACATCGTAGTACGCTGAAGCATCACCAAAATGTGGACCAAAAGGCGAAGGCAGCTTGATACTAAAGCGTTAGCCCAGTACATGGCCCGAGTGCAAAGGTAGGTGCGATTTCTTGAAGATTTTGATGAAAAGGCCACAGTCCTTCGTCGATAAAAGACGTAAGCTAGCTACTTAACACCTCAATACATAGATGGCGCTCGTTTACAGGTGGGGTAGCTTCCGCTCCAAGATAGAATTCCGTGGGACTAAGATACCTCTATACCTACGTTGAACTCAATGGCAACATCTATGAGCCACAATGTCAAATACCGAGCTTACGTCTCTTGCCAACGAAATACGTTTCTGCGGCACTAAAGATCTCGCAGAAAATTGTTTCTAACCTTTGATTTAGGTAATGAAGCGAACGCATGCTGCCCTCACCACTGGAGCAATTTTTCGTAAAATTTTAACGTTCCGCAACGCAGGCTATCTTAAAAAAATAATACCCTGAGTATCATCTTTGTAAGGCACGGTACAACCGAAGTGGACAACGAAAATACCGCAAATAATTCTTTTTGGCCAAGTGCTCTTGGAGAAGCAGCATACAAACATTCTAGATCTTAACCTACGGCATAAACTGGGACAATTAATAATGTCAACTGCATGTTGATACTGATCGTTTCGTTTGTTCAGTGTCAAGACGCAGTTGATATTTCCAAATGTGACACTGGCTTTTGTTTAGAGTCTTGATAAAGCTGCTGTGGTGGGCTGTTGTCGTTCACAGCAAACTTCGCGAAAAACTCATTTCTGCAGTGCACATCCACAATGCTCCTTACGGTTCAAAGAACACAATGGTGGCTATGAACAAAGAAAAGAAATTGCTTGTGTTTCTTGAGGCAGCATAATTAATAACGCGAAGTAGCCCTAATAAAAAATATCTCAAAGTGAATAGATTTTGCTGTAAGTGTTAGACGTAGTTGCATGAGAAGGGTCTAGACTGGGCAAACGTCAATCAAACAAAACACGAACTAACGGTGAGACAGGGCAAACACAAAGCGATCACGAAACGCAGGCAACCTTTAGAAATATTCATTACGAGTCACTTTCAATCATTCAAGAAGATCAGTAATTGAGAGCGTTCGTAAGAACAAGCCCTCAAGTCACGATTGTACCGAAGCCGTACGAACTGAAAATTCACAAGGAGAAAGTTTTATACATCGAAAAAAAAAGTTATCTAACAAAAAAAGAATAAAAGCGAGGCACGGCAAACTGTATCTGCAATACAAGCAAAAAATACCTTAGAGGGGAAAAAAATGAACATCCTTTTGAATTTACTCCTATTATAGAGAATTCGAGGACTCTTGCTTGGAATACCGAGAAAAGGGCAACAATTCGCTGCAACAGCCTGGTTCGGCTGTACTAAGGTGCGTGAAACGCGTCTTCTACTGGTGTGTTTATCGCCTTATTCCGCCCTAGCATCGAAAGTGATGCTGGAGTGGCAACGAGTGACGTCACAGGAGCCGGCCTCTCATGCTATCGGATGTCACGATCCTGGCGGTTGGTTGCAGAAAGTGTGCCAAAAGTACGAGCGAACGCGAGCGTCGCTGTCGCCGCGGAGTCCCCTACTCCTTCCTGGCTGCTGAACCTTCTGTGGACCGAGGTGGCCGGAGAGCGACCTGCCGCGGAACAGCCGTCTGCCGCATCCAACCCTCGCTGCTGTGCCACCACCAGGATTGCGACAGGCTCCAACATGATACTTGCACGACGTCACCATGTGGAAATCGAGGAACCACATTGAAGGATGCGGGGAACACACAGTTGCAGAGTCGTTCCTGGCACCATTGCTGCCCTATGGGTGGCCGTAACGCGTCTCCGACTGATGTGTTTATAGCGTGAAAAAAAAAAAGTGGTCCCTCGATTTTTGCTTGATGACGTCATAGGAGTGGCATGCTGTCGCCGGTCGCGATCCTAGCGGCGTCCCAACAGCTGTGGTGTATGTGGCAGACGCCTGTTCTGCTGCAGGTCGCTCTCCAGTGTGGCAGTCCACGGAAGCTTCGGCAGCCAGAAGTTGGGACGCTGCAACGACAGCGACACTCGCGTTTGCTCGTGCTTTTTGCGGGAACTTCTACGACCAACCACCAGGATTGCGAGATCTGACAGCATGATACTCCGGTTTTTGCGAAGTTATTTGTTGCCACTTCTGAACCACTTTAGATGAATGGGAGGAATAGGACGCTAATCGCACCAGTGGAAGACGCGTTACAGGCCCCCTATACATGCACCGAAGGCAAGTCGGACTTGTTTACCTGATGTCTGTTGCTGCGGGCGATGAAGGGCTGGGCGACTGAGTTGACGGAATGCCGCAGGAAGCGCGCACTTGGCCCCAGTCGGGCTCTACTAGCGGTGCCTTGTTGCAACACGGCCGTAATAGGCATTGCATAGGCATAATCGCTGAAATGTCTGTGACGCCTATCTGACTGGAGGCGATAAGCTGCTTAACCTATTTAGCCGATGACTTTCACTGAGCCTGTAAGTCGCGAGTCGAAGTAACGCCCTGTCACAATCTAGTTAACGTCTGGGGAGGATAATACGGACGAATGCGGTTCAACTTCGCAAGGTATACGCAGTCTGTCTTATGTTAAACTTAATATCAGCTAACCGAAATCCCTTGAATTGACTTTTCCCCGAAACGAGCTGGCCAAGGGCTCAGAATTAGATTATACACAGTCGAGATTACACGAGCCTGCAGTCCCGATTGCATTCAGGCGACTAATACGAACTTTTGAATTCGTGGTGCAGCCCTGTCGGGTTCAGTTTTTTGTTATGACGCTATAGAAGATAAAATAAGCTTATATTATGAACAATTAACCTCTAAAGCTAGTTCACTCTGCTGACGAATATAGGCAAAATAGTCGTGGCATTGGATACCTTCAGCATTTCCATGTAAAATTAAAAACCTCCTTTTTATTCTACTCCTTGAGAAGCGAGTTTCTAGCCCCGATTTAGTCTTACATACCTTTTATGACCGTGAGAAAAATATATCCTCATCTCTCAGTCTAACCGAGACAGTCTTCTTCTTCTCAGTCGTTAGCAATTACTATTTACCTCCCACGAGAAAACAAATCAAAGAAACTACAGATGCTGTTCCCCTTCCACTTGGCTGCAAGAAGACAGATGAACCACAAGGCCTTCGCCTCTTTCTCGTACAATACCCGCGTCCCAAGAGCTACGCTATACCGTAATCCCCGAGCCCGTAATCCAATCTAGCCATAGAGAGCGCCCGGCCTACCAATCGAACGCGGTACTCCCACCCGCTGCCCCGCTCCTACGGTCACGATACGCGCGAAGGTCTTGTTCGTGAGTGTCGTCCAGGCTGCGAGCGTCCTGGTTGCCAGATTGGTCATTTACGCGCCTCTTCCGAACGGGCATCGATTTGGATGGGAGCCCGAGGAGCGGATGCGCAGACGTTGCCCCCGCTGCGTGGGGCGGCTTCCCCGCGGGGCCTCGGTACGCGAGGCGAAGTTAGTCCGCAGGAGACACCCTTCGACGGAGTTGCGCGGGGAAGAGCACCTTCCGTCGGTGTGCTTCCGGGCACCTGTTGCCGCTGCGCTATGATGTCGGTCGATAGGAAAGTCGTTATGGCGTGTCCCGGCAGAGCCAGGCTTTTTTTTGTTTCGTTTAATTTCTTTTTAGAAAGCGGGGGGGGGGGGTAGCTCCTTGCTCGTCGGCTTCAAAGCAGGAAGAGACAGCAGTGAAATGACGGGTGGATGTTGACTTTGCAGCGTGTCGTATGTCAGCATGGGACTAAGTCGGAAGTACAATTCCAAACGATAAAAACAAATTAATAGAACTGCAAAAACGAAACAAAAAATAAGAGAGAATAAGGTTGTGCTATGTAGCGAGTATATAATTATTGCTGCGCAGCCAATGAGCTCGTGGCATTAGTCGATAAGAACGCCAAAGAGCCAATCAAAACAACAAGCGTGAACATGTTATACCACGCCTAGATTTTGTAGAAGGTGGAAAGTGTGGCATATCTTATGAATGATGGGTTTGTATTTTCTTAAAATGTGCTTTGACTAATTCATTTGATCGTAACTTCGTAAAAACAATAAGCAAATTTAAGGAGGAAGTAGCGAAATAGGCCGTTGATCTATTGTCTCAAATTCAACGGACGGACGAGCCTTCTCGATAAAAAAATTCCCTCCGCCTTTCGCAGACGTTATGCCCGCGTCATATATTCCCAAGACTTGAACTTGCAATGTACTCTGTTTAAGAGTCACTATGTAAAGCGTTCAGCATGTCAAGTTTATTTTAGCAAATCCAAAAGTGGATGGAGGATACTTCTTACAATATTAATGCGAGAAAGAAACAACAACAACATAATTGCTACCACGAAGGTTGTACTGCGAAATAAGTGATCGCGTCGGGTACGGACGAGCCATGGTTGATTTTGACACCTATTACTGCAAACTCAGTCTGAAATTAGCAACGGAACGATGACTGTTTGTATCGTCTTATTGATGTGGAAGTTTAGACAGATGTGAATTATACGCTTCGCAATCTGTACACTCGTCTCCTCACTGTAGAGAGGCAACGGGACCAGCGCAGTGCAACTGAAATCTCGGTGTCTTAAACGTGTAATACAGAGAAGTGATAGCCGGCATCGAAACAAGCAGACGTCGAAAGCTCACGTTGTTCAATCTTTGAAACACATCTCAACCTCGGTTATGACACCATGGAATTTGATTTGGTTTCTTCGCGATAACGGCAGACGTTGGACTTTCCATTCCTCGCACGAGGTCATCATGCCACGACGATGGTGACAGGGCCATTGAAACTTGACTTGACAAAATAATGAGCTGGTCTGTAAAGAACTTTATTTTTTGTAAATGAAAATAAGACTAGTTTAATGTGCTTCAGAACCCATCAAAAGCGTATTCACCTCACAGAACCCATCTTTTTACATTCAGCGGAATGCAGGAATTGTTGCTGTTCACCACTAGCATACGCAACAGCAACTAAGTACCTAGGAATTTACTTTGACGAACATTTATCCTGGAATTTGCATACAGATAACCTAATAAAGCAGTTAAGGATGATTTCATCTTACTTATACAGACTTCGTAGTCACGCGGACATCACATTAAGAAGAACAGTTTACCAAATGTTAGCTGAATCAAAATTGAGGTATGGAATAACCATCTACGCATTCTGTTCGAACACCAAAAAGCAAAAAATTGATAACATGATAAAAAGAATGATAAAGAACGTCACTTATGGAACCCGGCTCGAGCACATCCCATTCGAAGAACAGCTTACCAAACTTAATCTTCTGGCGATAGGCAATCTGAGGCACTATACAATCATCACGTCAAACTACTTCACGACTGATTACAAGACAAAGTCAACCGGACAAAAACAGCTTAGGAGGACCGAGAAATATAATATTCCTAGAGTATATACGAATTATGGAACACGATCAAGAAACTATTATGTTCCGAATCTCTTTAATCAACTTCCTGGCAATTTGCAGGAAATGCAGTCGTTACGTACAGTAAAAAAAGAAATATTGAAATGGTGTCAAAGCAGGTCGATTTGAATTTGGAACGGTGCCCTTATATTTTATCCATGATCTCGTCTCGTCACTCATGACAAGCAATTTTTGTCGCTTCTTTGCTCATTACCGATTCATGGCCCTGCTTGTGTTGGTTTTTGTTTTAATGACTTTGCTGTTGAACATTTAGTTTCGAATATCTTCTTGTTGCGCTTGCGTTTCATTATCGGCTTAGTATCTGGCTGATTCACGAGCAATATCTACGGTATCTTTTTATATATTTATATATTTTTCATGATTCTTTTCGCTGGGATAGGAATTTTCCTTGTTGAGCGTTACTTGTCGTTTTTGGTTTTCGCTACTGCTGCATGCGGTGTTTCTTCTTTTTACGCGGGATGAATGCAACGGATATATTTGTGCGACGCAAAGTTCAATCCGCGAAGTGTTAATGATTATCAGGCCACAGCACAACACACCACGGATTCTTGCAATTTTTTTTTTGTTTTATTCTTGTTGTTTCCCTTCTTTTTTTTTTCTGTAGTAATGCGTTGGGGGGAGGGGAGCACTTGTACAATTGGACTGCCCGTTCTCGCACACAAGCACACATGTGCTTAAGTGAGACGGCTCTGGAAATTGTATGTTGGAAGAAAGCCTGAAATAAAACTATTCTATTCTATTCTATTCTATTCTATTCTATTCTTACACGCCTCGATTAAATTCTACATCCAGCTAAATGCTAGAAAGGTGCTCACTTTCAATCTGTTCATCGCACATAACTGTTTCTTGAACGTCGCAAATGGTTGCACGAAAATAGACGACGCCAATACTCTCCCGGATTGAATTTCGCCACCATAGGTTTGAGCTGGTAAGCACCGCGTATTACTGTACAAACTATACACTTACAAATTTCTTTGCGCCTAATTTTTAGCAAAGAACTTCCCTGTTTAATTACTGCGACCCACTGAGGAACTTCGTAAAATTACGAGGTAACAAAAGGTTTTTGACCGAAAGATTTGCGATGTGACATTAGGCCTAACGTGATCCTGAAGAAGGTCTTCCTCACTGTGCTGCAATTTTTGGTCAAAACTAGTTCGAGGTCGTATCGTGGATTGCAACAGAGGATAAAAGTGTGAGCGAGTACACTGCGTAGGTGCTTCCAGGGTGCACTTTTGTAGTCGAAGCAACGAGCCCGCCCTGATACGGCTCTCACTGTGGTACTCGTTAGAAGCAGACGAAGTACTTGAAAGAAGCTTCGGCAGTTGCGCGAGGCCAGTGTAATATTTCAGTTTCCCGGCAGTTCGAAGGCCCCCAGAACGAAGGTCATTAAAGCCGGAGTCACACTGCAAATGGGCATCATTCAAATGACACGGTTTTTACTGCGGATACGATGACTGAATTATCTGCTGACTCATCCCTAACTTTTTTGGACATCAACACCTTGGCGCACGCACTAAGTTGAGAATGTCAACTGAAGAACAACAAACTTTGCAATGTTCCCCGGGAATATTTTTAAATGACAGTCCATAAAATATCAATAAGCAGTAATTAAACTTCCGGACGCATATAGTTTCTTACTCCACGACCTAGCGCGTGCCTAGGGGCACGCGCTGAGTCGAAATTACGATCCGATTCGCCGATTGTCTAATCGCACTCTTTCTAGAAGTTTTTGAACTACCCGTAAAATAAAAGCATTGACCTAAAGCTCTAAAGTCAGTAATGTCGACACACTTTATCATTCATCCGTAATTTCATAAAAACAGTGTTGCAAACGTTCCTCCAAAACAGGAACGAAAGCTCGTTCCTTCTTAATCTTGAACAAGTTCCCCTTACAAGTTTAAGTGGTGCGAAACGAACCCGTTCTCGTTATATTTTTTTAAGTGTGTAAGGTGTTGTTACGTTGCGGTTGCATATACGTACCTTAATAAAATATTGTGTTCGATAATTCGTCGATAAAATAAAGCGAGCCAGTGGAAAGGTTTACATCTAACAACGTGTCGTGTCCACACGTTCCCATCTGGAACAGTTTTTCGTTTTCGACTATCTCTCGGATACTTCCCCGTACCTTAAATTCGGAGGTTGAAATAGTCGAAAAGAAAGGATAAATGCCTATTAAACTTGGGTAAACTTGAGGATGGATGGACTAAAAGAAAAGGAACGCCGTGCCTCCTGCCGACTCTCGAAAAAGTTTCGAGTTCCAGTTCCAGTTCCACCGATGGAAGATGGAATGTCGGCTTTCTCTCGTTCCTTTTTAAAAGGAACGCGTACCAGTAACGCCGTTCCTTTGAACTCCGTTCCTTACGACACTGCCTGAGGGCCACGCGTCAACTCACTCGTACCCATGCGGGAGATGAAAACAAAGCGTTAACACAAACAACAACATCGGACCCATTTAAGACGCAGTCACACTGTTCACTTCATACGACGTGCAGAAGACATGGAGATACTGCGGACATAATGACAGAGTTATCTGCAGACAGGCCTCAAGCATCCTCGAAGCCAGCTTGCTCCATACGTATGTATACTTCGAACATGTAGGCAGACAGCTTTTGTATGACCAATTCAACAGCACGATCGTACAAGAAAGAAACACGCATCAGACAATATCTGCAGATGTCTTTTGCACGAAGTATTAAGAGTTTAGCTGCGGCTTTAGTGGATTATTCGAAAAGCAAGTTGCAGCACTCTAAAAAAAAGGAGAAAAATGAAAGCCGTTTCTAACTCCCTGTAACGCCGAATTAGAGCGCAGGCGTATACCCCTCCTCCCTCCTGCTCACCTCCTCATCCTGCGTGCTACTCCTCCTCCGAGCGGCGTCGCCGTCGCCTCACGAGGGTCACGTGACCCCCGTGGTGTCAAGTGACCCGTGAGGTCACATGACCCCCGTGGTGTCAAGTGACCCGTGAGGTAACATGACCCCCGTGGTGTCAAGTGACCCGTGAGGTCACGTGACGATGACGATGGTGTCATCACGATGACGTCATTGTCACTGATGACGTAGTGACGTCGCTCATGACGTCATCGTCATCGTCACTGATGACGTCATCAGTGATATCACGCGTCCCACCGACGCGTGACGTCACGCGTCGGCGTCGGCGACGGTGACGTCATCAGTGACGTCACGCGTCCCGTCGCCGTCGCCGACGGTGACGGCGACGCCGCCCAAGCCGGAAACGGTCGCCTAAGAGCTGTGCTCTAAAAAGTAGCAACGGCACGTTTTCCTCTCTTCTACTGAAGTGCCCCCAAGCGGACACAAGAAGAAGAAGGAAGGAACGAGACGTTCTTCTCATTCTCCATACAGACGGGAGGAACGTTCCGCCTTCCCGCCTAATTTACTTTTGGTTTCGATTTTCGGGCACGCCGCACGCTCTGCTTAATAAACGCTCTTGAGCTGCTTCAACGTCAGCGGCAGCAAAGACCACCTGTAATAGACACCTTCCAAAAATTACGTGTCAAAAAAAAAAAAACTGATTTATTTTGCAATGGCGGAACAACCAACACCGCGAGACGTGGAAGTAGCGCGATCGTGTAGCTTCGACTTGTGCTCCCGCTGCACGAGGGCTCATGCATTGTGTCCACCATTGTACGGGGATTCTACAGCTTCCAGCACAGGGCACACTTTCAGGAGGGTTCTATTCAATCTAGCAGTCCAAACACGCAGAGTACCCTGGTTGCACCGACGTTTTTGCCCCTACTTTTGTCCAACGTGTAAACTAAGCCGTTCGAAACAGCAAAGTTCCGGAGCAGTGCCAGCAGTGCTATGTACAATGGGCTAAGATGGCCGTCTCTAAAACTCCCCAAACCGCTGTGGACGAAGAGAGGAATTGTCGACTCGCCGATGTTTCATGTGTTTCGCTTACCAGTGGTGTAACAGCACGATGAGATGAGGTAATACACCATCGCAAGTGGACACTCTGCTTTGCATTAAAGAGTTTAATAAGACCCCTTAAGAGATTACGTGCAATCGATGAACTTGCGAGCCATGTTGGAACGCTGGCCTGAACCGTAGCTCCTATCGTACGAACCAATGCCACTTTGCCTGCAATGTCATGCCCCCTCCTCTAGAGTGATTGCGCTCTCGGGGTAGTGCTGAACACGCTTGAAATATGACCGAATGTACGCATTTTGACAGTTTGGTATATAAGCATTAAACGAAAAAAAAAACAACAACAGAAAACCCGATGTGGTGTAGAATATTAGGTAACAGAAAGAATAAATCACAAAGAGAACCAAACACAGACGAGTACATTCTTTCAACTGACAACAAAGTTTATCCCATGGAGTACGATCGCCTGTGCTCACCTTTCCAAGAAACACTCGACCCCAGGGGCAGCAAACCATTTTCGAGCCCAGTCACTGGGTTTGAAGCTAGACTCTCACCGGCGTCCCTGCTAACCCCTGGCACCCCCCCTAACCGAGTGGGCTGTGATTTCGATAGGCGCAGCCTGCGTAGGCGCAGTTTCAAACACTGCTGGCGGATAAATTCTAGTCTTTTCCCGCTGTATTTTGTGTTTCATGGTGCATGTATTTTACCGAGGTCACTCAGAAAACATTGTACCACATTTGAAAAAAAAAGCAATAAAAAACCTATAAACTATTTTTGTTGGGTACGCGCGCGACAGAACAAATGCGACTTGAATGTATAGTTCTAGTTTTTGTGGGTTTTTCTTACGATAAGTTTTGACGGCTGCGCGCGATTCGCCGCATGACAAACGACAAAGCGCTTATGTAGCTGTCAAAAATAAATTACAACAGAAGAGAGCCGAAAGGCATGCATTTTTCACGCTCACAAATAATGTGTTTACCGATGGACATGGGACACGGACATACAATTCAGAAAGCGCAAACATTCGAACAATATATTGTACGTACCACACGATGCAGTGTTATTCGAAAAGAATTTATTTGAGAAAGATCTCAAATAACACAGTCGCAGTCGACGACAGTCACATCTTGACGATCGGACGGAATCCAAGATGACTTCGTATTGGGGCACGTTTTTGGGAGAGCTTCCTTTTTCAAAACAGCACCAAGTCAAAGGAACGAACGCTACTGACCCGTTTCCCACCCCAACCCGGACAACTCTTTTTGGAGATGACTGAGGATTCTACGCGGATTATCTCTGGGAAGGGGAGAACAATGTTCGCAAAATGGCAGGCACTTACCAGCCTTATTTCTCACAATGGAGGTTAACACAGAAAGGGTACGCAGCTTGCATAAAAAACATTAAGTGGAAACTTTCAAGAGGGGCGAGAAAATGTCGAATGCAAAACCGCAAAAACATATGTAGAGAACCGCGCTGAGCGGGTCTTCACAGTCCGAGAGAGTGGCAGAAAATTTTTAGCTGATAGAGGGCGCGAGAGTCGCACCAGCCGCATCAGCATCAGCAACATGGCGGCGGCCTAGGAGCGTTTTTTGGAAAGGTGTATAGCTGGACAGTTTTTACTCGACAGCCGGCTTCTGGAAGCTCGTTTTCGAACTCACCACGGCGTGGTTATAGCCATGCACAACACCTGCCGCAAATCGCGGTTTGGACCGCATTCATGTTGGCCGAATTGCGGTTTATTTGCCCGTGAAACACCGCTTCCAGGTAGTTGAGTAGCTTGTTTACAGAGATTAATTCAAGACGACCATTGCTGCCGCACACGAACAGCGCAAAAACAAAAACAAATACTATGATAGAAAAACTGACGTCCATCGCACCATTCTACGACGGGCATTGCGGGAAGTAAACACATGGCTGCTAGCAAATTCAGTTGAGTGGGTTGTTTTACCTACTGTCACAAATATCTACGGCATGTATATTTACTTTTAATGCGAATAGCATTCTTTGGATACTTCACGCACTTTTCGTCTATGTATCTATCTATCTATCTATCTAGCTATCTGGCTATCTAACCTCTTACGCCGCGGGTCGATAAATAAATAAAAAAGACCGGCGCCGGCGGGATTCGAACCGTTGACCCTTTGATCAGCAGGCAGACGCGCTAACCACAGAGCTATGAAGGCAGTCATTCAAAGCACTCTAAACACCTGTTTATATCTTTACCATCGCGCGTTCCATGCACGAGGGCTCATTCCGCTCTCGTGAGGCTTAGCACGGCCCCTAGCTCACCCTCTCCCGCGCTCGGGAGAGGGTGATGTAGCGGCCGTGCTCACCCTCACGAGAGCGGAATGAGCCCTCGTGCATGGAACGCGCGCCACCGGTAGCTGTGACAGCGCTGTAAAGCGCGTCCTATGGTAAAGATATAAACAACCGTTTAGAGTACCGTTGGTTGAGACTAGCTGAGACGCCAGAAAGTCTGGTCGGTACCATTTTGAGTGTTTGTGCGTATGGCGCGTGCTTTGCTCGCCTTCCTAAGTGACACAAACGCACGTGCTGGGCTGCGGAGATCGTGCGCAGGGCTGTGAAAGTGTCAACAAATTTAGAATCGCCTCAAGAGTGGGCTGGCGTATCTAGAGTGTGCCGGCCACCTGACGAACGCGCATAACTCCGCACCGTTTGATGCTATTCGCATTAACGTAGATAATCATTCCCAAAGGATGGGTTCTGCTGATTTTTTACTAGGATATTCATCCCGTTGATAGTTGCAAACACCTTCTGAGAAATGACATTACTGAGAGAAATCAACATACTGGGTACATAATGAATTGCTTAGCTGATCATCAAAAAAATTTTAACCTTCCAAACGACGGAATTAGTAATAAGAAGTGGTGGTGTGCGGTCATACTGATGTTTGTATGTGCTGTGGATGCGTGAACAAGCAAACAACATCTTTTTTTTTTTTTGTGGCCTATGAATTGGGCGGTGCTTACTCTGCTTGAGCATGCCATCTGTGTGGCGAGCAATTCAACCTTCTTTAACGCTTCGCGATACGTATGTTCTGGTCGCCGTGCAACAACGAGCTTAGTAGGCTGCTTCGAATTAGCTCTTTGAGAGCGGCCTTTGGTTTCACGAATCGTTTACGATTCCTCCATTACTTGTGGTATTGACGAAGGGCCGGGTGTTGATTTTCTCCGTTTCACATCGCCGTGCTGACAACGATAAGACTGAGTGACTGCGTTCGAAACGCTAGTTCTCTTACCTGCGCTCTAGAAGTCGGCTTCGGCAAGAAATACAGTTCATAATCTCGCGTCATGTTTCTATTTGCTGGTCCTCTCGCCCCAAATGCAGTGACGTGTTTAGATGGGCGCGAAGCTATCTAACAATATTTTCTCGCGATAGCTGCTTGCGGGCGCTGGGGGACCGCCAGTTGCCCAGGTATTTGCCTCTTCAAAAACTATGCCAACTATTTTCGTTTCGAATCGCGGCAGCGTTCCGTGTAAAGAGCGACAATAGATCTAGCTTCCACGTTAAGCCTTATTGAGCCCGATTCGCTTGATTCGGGGTCGCCATAATGAGACGCAGACGAGAGAGGAACTTTGCTCCTGCTTTCAGGGACGAAGTTGCGTCCTTTTCTGTAGGAACAGAGGTGACAAGATCGTTCCTTTCTCGATGGAGATATATAGACCGACACGCGGGCTTGACGTCACGGAGCTGCGGCGGCGCTGCGATCGCGCCGGAGCCGGGGGTGTGGGCAAAAGCGCGCACGTTTCGCATGGGCGTCATAGCATTTCAGCATGCCGCGAAGCTGTGTTGCCGTTAATTGCACCGAAATGTACAAGAAAAGTAGCGGAGTGAGTTTCCACAAGTTCCCGGCAGACTCTGAAAGGCATAGAAGGTGGATAATATCCGTGGATCGAAAAGAATGGTCGCCTCGCGCGAACGACCGTTTGTGCGGCAAACACTTTCTTGAAGGCAAGTGCGGCTTCCATTTCAATCTCCGTCCCGAGGCTTGCTTATGTGCAGGGAAACCGTTGTCTGATCGAGACCACCGGGATTTTGTTCCCATGGTGTTCGCGCACAAAGCATCGGCCAAGCGCTCGTCGGAGGCTCGCTACGCCCGTGCTACCCAGCAGAAGAGGATCGGCGACAGAACGGCAGTGTTGTAGGCGTTACCGAAAAAAGTAACGAAATACGTTACTCGTTACTTGCAAATAAAAGGTACGCGTTACCGAGCTACGTTGCCTAAAAATAAAAGGAACCCGTTACCGCTACCGATAAAAAGTAACGCACGTTACTTCTGCGTTACTTTTTTAAATTATGATTTAACACATTTTACGGTTTTGACGATACAGGTCATATATCAAGAAACATTATGTTCATGCAGAAACTGAACATAATTACTTTATCTCTTTTTACGGTTTCACCTAAATACTCACGAGAAAAAACGCAAAGAAAAACATGGCTTGACGCCTAAAACACGGAAAAAATTGAAGTGTAATTTCTTTAAGACTTGGGAAGTAGTAACGAGTAACGTAACTACGTTACTTGAAATAGTAACGTAAGTACGTTACCCGTTACTGTGTCGAAAACGTAACGAGTAGGTTACTACGTTACTGAAAAAAGTAACGCGTTACCGGCAACGCCGTTACTTGTAACGTGTTACCGCCAAGACTGCAGAACGGACAAAGCGTTACTGCTTGTCATGCCTTGTGGTCATGAGGGTAGGAAAAATATCATACCTTGACTTGAAGACGCTGTGTGTATTTAATCAATTAATGAATACACACACTTCCGCAGACCCACAGTCTGCTGATCCCGCCGGCAGTGCGGAAACCGACTCGAAGTAATCGTAGGCCTCGAGAGACTTGTACGCCTGCACCGTGTCGGCCGTGAACTGGCTTGGCGAAAAAACTAAATAAACGACGACGTGAGCCGTCGACTTCGGTGGCAGCAACTTTACGTCGGAAGTCCAGCAGGCCTTGTTTACGGCGTACGGATCGTCGAAGGCAACGCCGTCCACGCACAGTTTGTTTCGATACCGCTGCCGTTCAGGCTCGGGCAGCGAGCTCAAATAGTCGGGCATAGCATACGACATACGTTGTCAGGAAATACGACGCACAAATAAAGATACAAGCGTCCCTACAACGTCAACAACGAGCGCACGCCATAGAACGCAATGGCGAAAACACGGAGAGCCGGGCTGCTCTTGCCCACATAGCTACCGCGCATGCGCGGCCTTCCGGCCGTGTTGGTAAACAGAGTCGCTCCGCGTGTCGGTCTATAGTCCACCCGGCGTACGGTCCGAGGCGGCAAGCCAGTCAGGGTGAGAGCCCACGTGCTTAGATACCCTGTCCCGTTGTATACTCCGCAAACCGGGTGAACGATAAGCCCCGCATTGCGTGCCGACGGCTTCGTAACATGCGCGACGCAAGTCATCATGTTGCATTACACCTGAGACTGCGGTGGATGAAATTGGAAGAACTTTCAGTAGAAGGAACAGACACAGAGAACGTCTCAAACTCAGCTAACCGATTTATTTCTCAAACAGCCTTTAAGTACCCGCGGAACTTTTTTCCCAACCACACTCTACAGATAAACTCCTTTGTTGCAGACATCTCGAACCGGATGGAACACGCACAAACGATACAAAACAACCCCACTTGAGACGAGGACTTAACAAAGGGACACTGCGGAACATTGCAGTGACCTTGAGATAGATAAGTCCCGAATTAACCTAACAATCGCGTCAAAGCGCACACACCCACAAAAAAAAAAAAAACAGACAGGTCGTTTGTAAACACACACTCAGGTGGCCTAAAAAAACATATACATACACATATACACAGGACTTAACAAAGGGAAACTGCGGAACATCGCAGTGACCTTGAGATAGATAAGTCCCGAATAAAGCAACAGTCGCGTCAAAGCGCATAGGTCAAAAAAAAAAGAATCACTGCAGTATCGGCTCTAAACGACATTAACAGGGTCGTTAAGGAAAAATAACAAAAGTTAAGTGAAAGCATTGACGCGTCAGTTCAAGTCATGAGTAGTAACTTTTTAGAGTTAACGCGTTGAGTAGATTTACGCTTATTTATGCAGTATGCAATGAAGAATTCATTAGAAGAGACTGAATCTGCAGATATGTAGAATTCTTAGACTTAACTGAATTGCGCACGGGAAAAGGAAGCAAGAAAGAAAATAGCAGTAATCCCGTATTACCACGGGATTTCCCACAACCTAAAGGCTCTCGCAAAAAAGTTCGGCGTGGACGTAGTGTTCTCTGCAGATTTCAGAATGAGCAGTTTGACGCCCTTCCTGTCAGGCCACAAGGGCTGTCAGAAGGCCCATCGGGAACCTTCAGTTCCTTGTAAGGAGAGAGTAGTATATGAGATACCGTTGACATGTGGATTTAGGTACGTAGGACAAACCTCAAGATGCCTCAATGACAGGTTACTAGAACACAAGAGGAATGTACGCATGCATGCGGCGGACTCCGAAATAGCGAAACACATAGAGGAATGCAATAATTGTAAAGCGCATTGGTCAGAGACAGAGGTTCTGCATAACGAGCGAAATGACATTAAGAGGGTCGTTAAAGAAACAATAAGAATAAGTTCTATTGGAAACTGCATAAGCAAAGCGTCAATGCAACTTGGACGCAACTCCAAAAAGTTTCTCAGACTTTGAACGGACGCCGTCGGTACTTTTTTTTTTTTTTGAGGCCACCTGTGTATGTGTTTAGAGGCCACCTGTCTGTGTGTTTTTTTTTTTTTTGGTTGTGCGCTTTGACGCGACTGTTAGGTTTATTCGGGACTTATCTATCTCAAGGTCACTGCGATGTTCCGCAGTTTCCCTTTGTTAAGTCCTCGTGTATATGTGTATGTATATGTTTTTTAGGCCACCTGAGTGTGTGTTTACAAACCACCTGTCTGTTTTTTGTTTTTTTTGTGGGTGTGTGCGCTTTGACGCGATTGTTAGGTTAATTCGGGACTTATCTATCTCAAGGTCACTGCAATGTTCCGCAGTGTCCCTTTGTTAAGTCCTCGTCTCAAGTGGGGTTGTTTTGTATCGTTTGTGCGTGTTCCATCCGGTTCGAGATGTCTGCAACAAAGGAGTTTATCTGTAGAGTGTGGTTGGGAAAAAAGTTCCGCGGGTACTTAAAGGCTGTTTGAGAAATAAATCGGTTAGCTGAGTTTGAGACGTTCTCTGTGTCTGTTCCTTCTACTGAAAGTTCTTCCAATTTCATCCACCGCAGTCTCAGGTGTGGTAACCGGACAAAAGCTCACCGGACAAAAGCTCACCGGACAGAAGCTCACCGGACAAAAGCTCACCGGACAAAAGCTCACCCGTTTTTTGACAGACCCGGACAAAAGCTCACCCGTTTTTTTGACAAACCCGGACAAAAGCTCACCTCGATTTTTTTTTTTTGCTACCCGGGCGAAACACGGGCTTGAATAAAGTGCGGACGCGATGGACATTGGACCATTTTTAGGAGAACTTGTACCCCATCCACCAATGAGTTGCGAATTTTTAAAAATACTTTGAAAGAACGGGAGTTGGGCCTTTTGGAAAAGTACAAGACAGATGACCAATTTAGGAAACTGTGCGGGATTTTAGATTGGCTCGCGTTCCTTCCACCACAGCTTGTTCCACAAGAACTAACCACCAGGGAAAAGTCTACCGGTGACATCGGCTACCTGCTGGACTATTTTGATTGCACGTATGTCAACGGCCGCTTCCGTTATGCTTCTATTCCATCTGCGGCGGCACCCAGAGCGAATTCTTCCCTTCGCCTGACTCTGCGCCGATGACGACCGGAGTTTCCCCGGTACGGTGGAATATGTACGACGCCACTCTTCAAGATAAAGACCGGATGAACAACACCTGCGAAGGATGGAGTACCGGGTTCCAGAAGCTCGTCGGCCACGCCCATCCAAGCGTCTTGAGGCTGATTGAATGCCTACAGCAAAATCAGGCGCTCGTTGCCACGGCACTGACACAAGCCCGGAGAGGTGAGCCCACAGTAAAGCGGGTGCGAAAAACCACTCTGCGCCTGCAGAGTCGTCTTAGAAATATTTGCGAGGGCTTGCATATACATCGAGATCTACCAAGACTGCTGGAGCTAGTAGGGGACTGCATTCGCTTCTAACCAATCGATAAATAAACTTGTTTCTATTAAAATCAACAAACCATGCGCCTGTCAGATTTAATTTATCGTTGCCTTTTTGTGTCGCACGCATGCACCTAAGTTGTCCGCACTCGTGTTAAGACCAACATGAAATTTTCTCGTGGTGAGCTTTTGTCCGGGTCTGTGAAAAAAATGGGTGAGCTTTTGTCCGGGTCTGTGAAAAAATGGGTGAGCTTTTGTCCGGTGAGCTTTTGTCCGGTGAGCTTCTGTCCGGTGAGCTTTTGTCCGGTGAGCTTTTGTCCGGGATTCCTCAGGTGCAATACAACATGATTAGCTACCACCAGCTCGCCTGCACTCTCACCGTCTTTTCACGT